>JAIPMN010018524.1:9779-25335 GCA_020650975.1 Apostichopus californicus
GGGGGGGGGGGGGGGGGGGTAACAATCCACTACTATTTCCAACATGAAATGTCATGTTTGACATGTTTTTACATACAACAATAATACCTATCATAATATGCTTGAAAGGAATGCCCTACAGTATGTGGATGTACACATAAAAGAAACTACTCCAATTACCAACAAAAATCACTTCTAAATTATGTTGTATAGGTTCAAAGGTTACTTAACTTGGATAAACAATTCATGAAGTTTATCCTCTCAACACCCCCACTTGAAAGTTCAGACTGGGAGATTACTGTTTTGGGTTTATAGTCAATATTTGATTAAGTACAGTTTGCTCCTGAAGGTCATACAGCCCAGCATACCATGGATCCATACACTGTACTATATTCATCACTCCTGTGGGAGCAATGTTGAATTGTGCTAAAAAAGTGCATGTAAAACATGTATGGAGGGGGGTCCCTACTTGAACAAATAGTCATCAACATACTGTACTGTACTGTACAGAGTGTGTGCCATGTACTACTGTATGTAGTAAAACTTCTAATTATCTGTAGTGTCAGGTTCCATGGACACACCTGATCTTATTTTCAACTTGGAAACCAATTTGCTTGCATACATTGCTGTGATAATAACTTATGAAAGGCCTGAGTTGACATTGATGCATAATTTACTATACATCTCAAAGTATATAAATAGCAACGGAGGAAAGGGTGTAGAGATGGGAGAGGTGGAGGGAGAGGAGAGGGAGAAGGGAAACGGGAGGAGGGAAACGGGAGGAGGGAGAGGGGAAGGGAGGGGGAAAGAGAGGGAGGGGAAGGGGAAGGGGGAGTGTGGAGAGAGGGTTAAGGAGAGGGGAAGGGAGAAGGGAGAAGGAGGGAGAGGGGAAGGGAGAAGGAGAGAGGGGGGAAGAAGGAGAGGGAGAGAACTGAAGAAGGGGGGAGAAGGAAGAGAGAGGAGAAGGAGAGAAGGAATGGAAGAGGGCTGAGTGAGAGGAGAAGTGAGAGAGAGGGCAAGGGAAACGGGGGAAGGGAAAAGGGAGGGAAGGGGATGGAAGGGGGTAGGGGAAGGGAGAGGGAATGGAGAGGAGAGGGAGGAGAAAGGACTAAAACATTTTACCATTAATTCAACTGAGCCCATATAAGCAGTACTTTGTAAATCCAATCATCATGATAATCAAACTTAAGGTTGCCATCAACTACTGTATATCTTTTAAACTTGTGAATAAAATAACCATCCATATTGGGTTTTGGTTAGCTCTAGTTTGGTTATTTTTATCTTCATGCAACATCGTATCCGATATTTGTCACATACTGCACAGCTGTATTACATCCGACCCTAATCATGAATTCCCCACAATTTTCACCCATTTTTAACATAAATAAACACTTTAATTCAGTAAGTGTTTCAAATTCTCAACCAGAAGTCCCCTCAAAAGCAAAAAGTGATCCATAAATCTGTTAATCATCCACCAATTATCAAAGAGAACGTTTACAATACAAACACTACTTTCAGAGCCGATACAATAAGTTCAATTTAACTGCACAGATATACCCCAAAATCCTTTCCATCTCTGTTGTTGGAATGTACACATTTTTTTTATGGACCCGATCTGTCAGATAACTAGTAGACAAGTATATTAGTATAATAATTCACACAGTTACATATGTATGTATTTTAGATCCACCTGCAAGCAGGAACTCGCGAAGAAGCCACCATTGGCTTATCAAAGCCCCAAGCTGACCAAAGTCAGTCTCTTAGATTCATATTTAACGTCCATGATTATGAATTGTCAATTCTTAACAACTCTGTGTTCTGGATGACATACATTAATCTTGGAGTGACTCGAACCTGGGATATATACATGTGGAATGTTGGAAATCCCACACTGCCCAAATCCTTCTACAACAATCAAGGCTATTTATTGCTCTTTGGTAAGATCTGAGCAAATAATTGTAGGAGATCCTTATGAATGACTCAAGTGGAGATATAAACTCCACAAGTGACCCTTAATTTCGATTTAATGCATGTTGTGACCACAGTAGTATATGTACAGTATATATTATACAGTATACAGTACCCTCAATGGAACACCACCAGTCTATATAACACAATAAGTACTCTGTTTAACTGTGCATGTATGCGCATACATGTATAATTACTCATTTTTACTTGGTAACAAGATGTTTTCTAGACACGTCTGCAGCTGGAGGCTTCTTAAAGTATGTTTGGTATTTTTACCTGTAACTGTATACTTGTAAAGACAGTGGAATAATTTCCAATCTAACATCTTAACCGTCAAATGTTCTTGGAATTTATCCACGTACACCAGATCTCATACAGGGAGGCTGCGGGTGGGATACAAATCCGACCCATGAGGAAAAGATCTCGATATATATCTGGCCCTCTAGAAGAATCGATGCGGGCCCCTTCCCAGCATTAATGCCATGGGATTGAGCACCCTTCCCCAGGCCTACTCCATTAATTCACATGGTTCAATCGACTGAACGTACAGTCGGGTATTGTGAGATATTGTAAATTAATCTGCTTTCTTTGTAAAGCACCTTGAGCAGTGACTTTTGTCTACTGATTTGGTGCTATATAAATCACATTTATTATTATTATTATTATTATGTTGATTCTGTGAGCCTTTGTTCGATCCAAGCAATGTGTTCCTCTATAGCCTCCTAGCTGGACCACATTTATCGAGACTATACCCTCTGGGGCCTGGGCGAGTTACTCCTACTCCGAGTCCTGACTCTTGCTTAAGGAGTCTAGAAATGACTCCAGCTCATTTGGATTCCCTGATTAATTTTTTTTAATTATTAAGTAAATTTTTTTTTTTTTGTAAAATATTTTGGGGGGTAAAAATTAAGATGTTATCTCACTTCACATTCACTACAAAGATAATTAAGCCAAAAAGCCACTGCTTTCCTCCTACTCAGTACAACTATAGTGAAAGGAGAATTGAAGTTTGAGCATAAGTGACCATTATTTGACTTTCTAGCATATTTGGGGATGGGAGGAGGGGAGAGGGGAGGGAGAGGGTGGGAGGGGGTGGGGGAGAATATTATCAAATAACCTTCAAGAGATGAAGTAAACAGCTCACACTGACTGACTTTCCCAATGTTTTGTATGCCTGCTACTACTGTACATCTAGTCTGTACAGGTTATGGAGTATAAAACCACAATGCTGTGGTATGTATGTATGTATACATGTACTAACTGCACTGGTATGCCTCATTCTCTGTATATATAGTACATGTATTGTATGTCTGTCAATGGCTTTTGTTGTTCAAAGAGGAAACTCCATATCTATTTCATAGTCATGAAAATATGTTAAAAATCTTAACCACAAGGAAGGTTAGACAAACACCTTTTATGGTACCACTCACTAACTACTAGCTGAATTATTATAAGTTTAATATTAATAATCTTCCTCCCACTCACAAGTTTGAAGGGTGTCTAAATACCATTATCAGAATCCATGTAGATGTCAATATTCTTTACACAGTGTAAACTCCACGAAAAAATTTAGGGACTTCACCGTAATCCCGACGATATCCCGTTCAGAGCTGGTTTTTAAAGGTAAAAGTAATTTGGAAATGTAATAAAGATTTAGTATATTTCAATTCAACAAAATCCGCCCAAACTGGTAAGTATTTATACATTTTATAATACTGTACTTTCAAACTTACTTTCAAAGTTACTTACCAATCATGAAAAAAAAAAATGCAAAAAGTAGGCTATTTGCACGCCATATTATGAACAATTATCCCCCTGAAATTGTATTTAATCAGATTGAGAACATATACTAACAGGTATATAATGGTAGTTATAGTATAGCACACAGCATGACACAGTTTAAAGAGTGCTGACTTGTAAAGTTCTGTAGACCGGTATAAACATTAGCTTCCTCTATGTTCACAGCCTGTCCCTAATTAAATTAGCTAATTAAGTGGCTCATATGGTAGACAAGCATGCATGTGGTTTGAGATCACTGAGCCATTAATAGGCTGGACTGGATATATAGGAAGCCCAGGTGAATATAAACAAACAAATCCTAAACCGAGGGTAAGATTGTCTTAGATAGATAATTGACATTTTGTAACTGCAGGGTTACAGTACACATGTTGACCTACATACCGTATCACCTGGACGGACGGACGGACGGACGGACGGACGGACGGACGGACGGACGGACGGACGGACGGACGGAAGAAATGTGCCAAATTGTCGTAGTCTTTAAAGACATTGAAGACTCCCCCCCAAAACCGTGTGCCGCCCTGTGAAAAAGTTAATTTTCCGTTGCTTGCAAATGAAGTTTTCTTCTTGTCGCTACAAAATGCAGACAGTAATGAAACGTGATACCTTGTTATCTTTTATCTGGACCTGAGATCAGGAAGTTCCATAACAACTCCCTCCTGAGATGTCCATCACTATATCGTTTGTACACTGTGCTGTGGGTAATGACCGTTGCTGTATGTGACGACTGTACACTAGTGTCTAATTACCGAAGGTAGCTAGTTGTGTGTGTATTTTCTGGGATCGATGGTGGTGTCTAACACTTCTGTTACACCTCATTCGAAACTAGATCAGATTACCGGCATTAGAGGTTTCTTTGTGTGCGAGTCTTCACTCCCTTTAAAGAGTTTAAAGGTATGTTGCCGCTTTTAGCAGACTTTGTCAGAACTTTTGCAAACTTCAAATGGAACTAGGAAGACATTAATCATAGCAATAACTAATAAACTAATAATTACACCTGGTGATTGTCACAGCTCCATGCCTGGATACAGCAATTAACCTGGTGATTACTAAGAAGGTGAATAAGCGGCACGTTTCGACCAATCTTGTGGAAGTACGGCACGTAAGTTTACATAAATGTAAATGATATAACCCTGCATTGAATTTCAGAGAACTGGTGACAGCTATTGCCAGCTAGGGGACAGCTAGGGGACAGCTAGGAGACAGCTAGGGGACAGCTAGGGGCCAGCTAGGGGCCAGCTGGGTGACAGCTAGGGGCCAGCTAGGGGCCAGCTAGGGGACAGCTAGGGGCCAGCTAGGGGACAGCTAGGGAACAAATGGGTGACAGCTAGGGGACAGCTAGGGGCCAGCTAGGGGACAGCTGGGTGACAGCTGGGTGACAGCTAGGGGACAGCTAGGGGATAGCTAGGGGACAGCTAGAGGACAGCTAGGGACAGCTAGGGACAGCTAGGGACAGCTAGGGGACAGCTAGGGGACAGCTACAGTAGGAGACAGCTGGGTGACAGCTACAGTAGGTGACAGGTGTCAGAAATTGCGGCAGGTATTTAAAGCGAGGTAAGCAAAGTAAATTTATCGAGCAGGCCTGCAGTAGATGAGAAGAGTGCAATCGTAGAGTGGAGACATGTAAAGAAAACCAAAAGTAAATTTGGTATTTGCATTAACTATATGTACCATACAGTACGTGTGGATATTTCTACGATACTTATAATTAATGCAGAATTCATTGTACACATAGTTCAGAATAAAACAGACGTCTAGAAATCAAATTTTAAAAAAAATTACACATGTATGCAAAGAATGAAAACAAGACTGAGTGGATATCATAAAATATCACTTAAAAGAAACGTGATACATTTTAAGAAAAGCCTAGAGTCCCAAGATAAGAGGCCTGGGCATGAAAACCAACCAATTCAATCCCTTTCTCCCCCCTCTTCTCCCCCTCCCCTCTACTATCAACCCATTACAACAGACAGTCGAGTGGTATCACCAGTCAATTCAAATGGGAATAGATATTTACTACAGATTAGATCTCTGTTAAAAAGGTATGTGAGCAATCTAACGTAACTAACTGATGAAACATGTGCTACACTGATGTCATAATAAATCCACAATTAGACTGTCAGCACTTCCATGATATCAACACAGATGACGGACCAGTGAATGAATCCTCTGTTCAGAGAGAGACGGGGGGTGGGGGTGGGGGAGGGGGGCCTGATTGAGCTGTGCAAAGCAGTACAGCATCCTGCAGGTTAGCTCAAAAGCATTTCTAAACAACAAAGGCACACAGCCTCTCTCCCATAAATTCTGCAACTCCTCCTGCTTGACAATAGGCAATCGAATGTTATATAAGAAGATTTGGAACGACGACCTGTGAAGGAATTTTTATTTAGCTTTCTTTTCAATAAGTTCTTTGACCTGGCAATCTCCTAACAGCTTAAATCTTATTAAAGCTGGCGAATTAGCACAATGAAGGCCTCAGTAACAATTTACCTTGAGTGTTTGAGAAAATAGTTAGTTCGATCCAGTAAATCTCGGTCTTTTTGCTAAGATCATGTGATGATCAGGGGGGTTAAGAGTGGATCAGTTAAAAGTTTGGTTAGTTTGGTTTTCGATATTTCTTGCCCTGGGTTCTTTCTTTGGGGGATTTTTCTTTAAGGAATATCTCTATACACAGTTTCCGATATTTCTTGCCCCAAGTTCTTTCTTTGGGGGATTTTTCTTCAAGGAATATCTCTAGATACACAGTATAGTAGGTGTAATACACATCTATGTGGATGTTTGTATCTTTTCGTATAAATCTTGTAGGTCACAGAAAGTGGAAAAACTTTCATCTGCGGTGAGTAGCTTTTACTGACGAACCTACTGACTTACAGTATGACACACAGTATGACACACAGTACATTACAATGATATACATTATACATAAAGTACCGCTGGTAGCTTGATTGAGACGGTAAAGCAATTTGCTTCGATCATTTCTATCAATAATTCAATTTCATGAATTCAGAGTTTTGTTTCATGCGGTCAGCCAATCAAACCAAATCAATAAAATTTGAATATTTGAAGACAAAATATCACACAGTTTGCTGCTGTTTAGTACTGTACCTTTGCAGAACTTTAGAATTTTAGCTTTATCTGTAGCACCAATTACTTTCACCTTTGCTAGATATAAACCTCCTCCCCCCACCCCCCCATACACCCTTCCCTTTGCATACTATAGTACCAATGCCATATATTTATCTCTAAAAAATTTCACTTTTGAATATATTAATGTCAAACCCCCCCTCCCCCCCAAAAAAAATCTCTCTAAGAGCCTTCCAAATCGAAAGTGAGAAAGGCAAAGCTATGGACAAAGCCTTTAAGAGGTTTTCTGAAGGCCACTTATACTGTTAGTCTGTAAATAAATTATATAGTTTGAAAAGCCAGACCTGTATATGCAGCCAGCCTTTCCAGCTTTTAAGCCTTTGGTCAATATTTGCTAGTCATTAACTGCATCAGAGTGGATGGGGTCAGGTTTACTACTTAGTTGGAGATACATGTATCAAAATAATTGCAGAAATATATAGCCATATATAATTCAGCTACAAGCAGGAAAGGTCAATTTAACAACAAAGGTCATCCAAAATGGCATTAACAAGAAAAAAAAATCATCTTAAAATTGGTGATTAGTAAATATATAATTTGTAAGAATTTGTAAAAAAATTTAAAATTTTGAAAATTTTTAAAAATTTAAAAATTTTGAAAATTTTTACAAATTTGTGAAATTTGTATAAAATTTGTAAGAATTTGTAAAATTTTTACAATTTTTACAATTTTGTAAATATTTGTAAAATTTGTAAAAGACAAAAATTGTCCAGTGGTACTACATGTACAGTGTGCTGATGCTCTTGTCTGGCATAGATAAATGCATTTGCAGTACTTATCAATAGATCCCTGCGATATATATTCAAAGATTTTACATAATTTTGAAACAGGACGGCAACCGCTCCCCAAACCATCAGTCTCGAAACCCTAGACATAAAAGGATACTTATCGGGCTGCGCACAAAGTGCAAATACCAAAAAAGTACCTGGGAAACCCGTTCCGACCGAATTAAGTAGATAATAGAACCACACAAAGAACGAACGATGTAGACACTTTGGGTAGTAAAATGAGAAGGGCATTGACAGGAGGGGTCTGGTCATAGAGGGTGCACAGTGTTATTAGGTTACTAGTTCATTCTAGACACGGTAGAACGAGAGAGAGTCCTTAGGTTGTGGGGAGACATGTAAGCGTGGAGCAAAGTAAATTCAAAACTGTTTTTGGCTTGGTGACCCTAAATTTTCATCTTCGTCATCTTGGAGATGGGACCCTCCCAGCGAGAAGACGGATACATATTTTTTATTTTTCATCTATAGAATCATGCTTTACTATTTTCATATAATTTCTGTCACACATAAGTTGAAAGAAAAAAGAAAAAACTTGCATAAATGTCAAAACTGTTATGCCAAAAAGCCATCACTAAATTTAGTGATGATTCGTAATGGCATGCCGGACATCCGTCGACTCGGTTGAAGTCGGGCGCATGGAGCCGGCATGATTCTATAAGATCGATGTCTGAAGGTGATGAGAGAGATTATACCGCTCAGCAGCCTCTGCTGGAAATTAAATTCAAAACAACCTCAACAAAGGGAAATCGTTAATTTCGTACCGTCTTGACGATTGTATGTGTGTGTGTGTGTAACAGCTTCTGGGCGTCCTCATAATCTGTGTGTGTGTTTATATAACAGCTTCTGGGCATGCTCATAATTACTACGGAGACTGCAGGGGAAACATGCTGCTTTGGTCAGGATCCCAAAACCAATTTCCATTTTGACACAAGTCCAAAACTTTGACCACAGACAAACACACTTGACAACTCTACTGTACAGCACAGACAATGAAGGAATAATGTACACTGTTTGCCTTCATAATGATGCCTCAGATATTTAAAAACAAAAGGTTAAAAACAAAAAACAGCACAGCAGTCATGAATGGACTCAACTAAAATTTGGGAGGAGAATTCTCAAAACATAAAATCATAAAAGTTCACAAGGCTTATATATGATAAAGGATTTATAAAAGTGTTCTTAAACAAAAGACCATTCATTGGAAAAGTTAACAAATTAACATGAAAGCAGAGACTATTTCATAAAATTCAATTGATTGTTTTATATGATCAGTTGATTCAAAGAGTATTAATACTTGTCATATATGATTTTCTAACCATGTAGTACCCCCTCACTCCTTCCCTTCCAGCAAATCACTTTTGAAAACTTCTACTGATTTCCATCAGACAAACTTTTAGGGGTGGGGGGGGGGGGATCTGTTTCTTGGCTCTAGTTTGGTGGTAAATTGTGGTGAAAGATGTAATGTTCTTCAAAATATACATAATCCAGCTGTTGATTTGTCTTTAACAGGAAATGATGAAATTAGGCCTAACATTTGCATATGGAAGAAAGTTGTACAACCCAGAGGTCACCAGAGTTGTAACCCAGAGGTCACTGGTTTGAATCCAGCCATTCTAGCCCCCAAAAAATATTCTTTGCTTTTTTACCTTATCTAGATTCCTTACAAATAAGGAATGCCCTATTTATGGGTGTACAAATATGTAGACTACATATAGTGCGCTGTAATTAGTTATACAGTAGCTACTGTATAGTACATGTATGTGAATTATGGGCTGGTAAGTCACTACAGATCTGGAGTCTAGATTGTTGTCATGGAGACAAAGTAACTATATGCTGTCAATATACAATAAATGAAAAACCACAGACAACTTGAACATCCAAACCAAAACACAATTAATATTCAGCCACCTTCCTTCCCCCACACTTCCTTCTGTCTGTATAATGTATTATAAAAAACAGAGCAGCCTAACATGTATTATATATAATATATATATACATGTGTGCGGCCTAACCGCTGTCTTACATCAAAATACTGTGGAGAAGTTAATAGGTCATTGCATTGCAATCGCATATATACATGAGGTAAACTATGTGTTCCAATTTCATAAACTATACAAAGATCTATAAACCACTAGCAAGACTTCACACTTAACGTACTGAACTTTTACAAGTCTGCAATCTGTAATTAAAGTTAACAACAACCACAAAACTGAAAGTACCATCTGTAATAATAAAAGGCTCTCTCTCTCTGTCTGTCTGTCCGGTTTAAACCGAAAATTGTGGTGAAGACATTTTCGCACAGTCACCGACAACACGAGATCATGATAATCCATTTGGTGTCAAATAAAACCATTTATTTCCCTTGGATATTTCTGACATTGCAACTCTCATTTCCTCCTTTTACAGGAACTGATAGTTCATTAAAGATGTTTTGTGGGAGTCAACAAAACTACCATATTATATGAACAACATGAGGAAGCCAACTGGACAAACATGTTATCATAAAACTTACTGGTTTAGATATTTACTTCGTTCCTCGCTTACCTGTCTCCTCACAACCTTAGCACCTCATTCTACCGTGTCTAGTATGCCCTGGTAATCTTTTAACACTGTGCATCCCTCAACGACCGGCTCCTCCGGTCGTTGCCCTTTCTTCTCATTCTACCATCCAAAGTGTCTACACATGCATTTTCGTAGTGGATAGCAAATCTTACGGAAATTGCCCGGATACATTGAGGTGCTAAGGTTGTGAGGAGACAGGTAAGCGAGGAGCGAAGTAAATACACCAAACCTTCACTTTATATGATTACAGACCTTTCACATTATGAAATAAGAAGATGATGATATTTCAAATATTACAGTTCGTGCTGGTAAAACACATTCATCGCTACTACATGCCTGATGAGTTACACTAATGGTGTACACATCTGGCAAATCCACAGTAATTTGATGAGTAACTGTGGAATACTGTAGAAAAGCCAGCTTGGTATATAACACTATTTATGGAATATATACAAACAGACTTACATCAGAATACTATTGTATACCTATATACAGAATTGAAAGGACCCTATACACCAGCAGCTGAATGGGAAACCTTTTACCTCCTTGTACAGGTTAATTAATTGCCTTGTTTCTGTTCCTGACTTCCTTCTTGTTATTAAAATATTCACAACAGACCTTCTTATTGTTGTTTTCCAGCTAGTTTACTACTCCCCTAGGTCACATTAAAACATTAAACCAACTGATACTGTACACTGGTCTGCATCTATCCTAGAGATTGTTACTGCATATAATATTGTTCATACAGCTTAAATTTAATACAAGAGGAATGAGTAATATATATGTCTCCAGAGATCTGTCAACAAATGCAATTATCTGGCACTACAGTATGTACAACTTTAATGTATGTATTCTCTGAGTGCAATATTTATTACTGACAATTAGTTGACAACTTTGTTGTACTGTACATACTACCTCTGATTGTACATGATATAAACAGACTTACATCAGAATACTACTACTGTACATAGAGCTCTACAGAATTCAGAAGGCCCTATACAGGAAATCCTTAACCTCCTTTTAAGGGGTTAATTGCCTTGTTTCTGTTCCTGAATTCCTTCAACATTATTAACAAATTTTCACAACAGACCTTTGTTTTGTTGTTTTCCAGCTAGTTTAATACTCCCCTAGGTCACATGAAAACATAATTCCAGCTGATACACACACCACCACCTGCATATTTCTTAGTTCATGTTACTGTATATATCATATTATTAATACAGCTTAAATTTAATATCAGAGAAATGAGAAATATGTCTCCAGAGATCTGTCAACAAAGGCAACTATCTGGTCAAATGTACAACTTCAATGTATGTATTCTTTAAGTGCAATATATATTACTGCATAGATTCTTGTACAGACCTGAGGTAACTATGGACAGGATTACTCTTAAGCCAACCGCACATTGCCAGATTTGACACGACCCGATGTGACACGACCCGTCCCGTCCCGACCCGACCCGACCCGACCTGACCCGACTGCCATTGCATGCATAATCTTAGATAATTCCAACATTGTGCATAAATACAGTAGGCCTATAGATAGTATTAATGCAATAGGTGACCATTTTGAAGTGCTTTTTTTAGCAAAAATTTGGTGCCGATTAAATCCCCAATTTCCATGGCAACCCCGCATGCACATTTGCATGCACGATCAAGACCGAAATACGACCTGAAATTTGTGTATTTAGTGATACGGAATTATCGCAAGAACGGTCACGCCCAAAACAGTGTCAGACGATATGAAAATGTAACAATAACAAACGCAGTCTACAGCACTTCCTGTGCATCTAGACTAAGTAGCTTAAAAATAGAACTATAAAAAGCACATATTAATAACGCTGTAAGTTAATGTCTATACCTGCAGTGCTTGATCAACATTTGTTTAAATTAGTCGAATGTGAAAATAGTCTTAACGCGATGGCCTTAATTACTGCACGTGATTCTTTGAAAACAGATAAATCAGCTATTTCTCTGGGATTTCAATTTCCTGTTTTATCCTGTATCTTAGCTTGTATTTAAAGCAGCATTTTGCGTTCTTTTCTATGGTTTTTCTCAACCTCACTGATTCCACGATGCCATAACGACATACATAACTAGCTTATCTATTCAAATCTTACTTCAAATGGTGGCATAAAAGTCGAAAAATTTACGACTTCCAACTTTGTTTTTCTCGAAGATATTTTCCGTTGGGATCCAAATAAACCTCGTCCATAATATGAATATTTAAAAGCTACGAACGTCATTGGCCAATATACAAATAATGAATGGTTATGAGTGCAATAGTGCAAATATTTCACGAGTTGAAAGATGGAATGTTCCATTCAACGAGGCGCAGCCGAGTTGAATGGAACAAATTACATCTTTCAACGAATGAAATATTTGCACTATTGCACGAATGGAAACCATTCACTATTTGTTTTATACAACACCTTCAAATTTGGATATAATTGGATGTAAAATGCACTCATGCAACAGATTGTTTTGAACAGACAGGTTTCTCTGCTCTCTTACCATTGAAAAAAGTGCTATCAAAAAAGTATAACGCATGATTCTATTTCATAGCGTGCAATAGAGCGGATATTGCATGCAATCGAAGAGCAATTGACCAATCAAATGGCCGGAATATAATTAGGTGTTGTATAATACGTAATATAACACCATGCTCGATTTGTGTAGATTGACTATGGGCAGTTTTACCAGGCAGTTGTTAGAGTCCAGCTCGCTGGTTGTACCAAGTTACCAACTCGACGTTTGAATCTATTTTTAGCAACGGCTCATAACTAAACCTGCATCTCTGATTGGTTGGATTCAAACTAGTGGGTTGGGGGAACTGTATGCGATTAATATAAAATGTGGAATTTGTCGGTGGACACTTTTCTCATTATCTGCAAATGTCCTTAATTACTCGCCAATTAACGCTTTTGGCAGGGAAAAATCTTGGCTAATATCTTAGTTGGCTGTTTTGTGATTGATATGTGAAAAACTCGATGGACTTGTCAAAAAAGTGGAAAACGGCGACCAAACGCAAAATGCTGCTTTAAAATACTTGTATGTGGCACTGTCATCAGACTTCATTTGCACCACATGAAAGTGAATTCCTCAAAACAATACCTGAGCTATTAACAGGAAAACATTGGTTACCATAGCAACAAATATCAAACATTTGTTTCAATTGTCACTCCATCGCTACGAAATCACAAGTAAAGGAAGTGCTTCTTCACTTTCGATTAGCTTCTTTTTTCTTCAAAGTCTAGTGGTCTAATAACCCAACTTGATTTAATTTCTTTTTTTTTCCTAACTGAAAATGCTTTCCTTGTAGGCTTGTATTGTAGTGTACTATTGTATGGATTATAGATCATCGTCATTTTTACAATGATTGATTGAAGCAGATTTGAAGTGTGAGCTTACAAATCCATCAGTTCTTGAGATTTCTTCATTTCTCAGGGTACAAGTACTGTACGAGTACAAAGTACCGAGTACAAGTGCAAAGTCCTGAGTATGAGTACAAAATAAAAGTCCAAGTACAAAGTATGATTACAAGAGATTTGCTAATTCCTCCTGATATAAGTGTGAGTACAAAGTCCGGAGTACAAGCACAACAATAAACGTCCAAGTACAGAGTTTGATTACAAGAGATTTTTTTTGTACAGCTGTTAGTGCTAAATACAAGTCACAATTACAAGAGATTTGCTTTCACTGTGTACAAGTATGAGTACAAAGTATCGTGTGCAAGTGCAAAGTCCTGAGCATAAGTACAAACTTAAAGTTAAAAGTACAAAGTATGAATTACATGAGATTTTTTTTTTCGAAGTACAAGTATGAGTACTGTAAGTCCTAAATACAAGGTACAATAACAATAGTGTTTTTTTCACCGTGTACAATGTCCTTAGTACAAGTATGAGTACAACGTCCCAGTATAAAGTACAATTACAAGAGATTTGCTTTCTCAGAGTACAAGTATGAATACTATAAGTTCCATGTACAAGTGCAAAGTCCAAGTTCAAACTACGATTACATGAAACTTTCCTTTAACTCTTGAGTCCAAGCACGAGTAGAAAGGATAACGCATTAACGCCCATGTACCAAATTTGCACGAAGAAGATGGCCAGGACACTTCTAATGTAATGGGGCACTTTTGAGAACTTTTATCACGAAGCTGGGCGCAGTTGTGTCCCATGTGCAGGACTCTGCTAACGCCAAAGTTTCAACAAAAGTTTCAACACAACTTGCATTTTAATATTGAGATACACACACATATTACTACAGCACAGATGTACAAGCACAGAGCACATGCACAGAGCACATGCACAGAGCACATGCACAGATACATGCACAGAGCACATGCACAGAGTGTATGCTGGTAAACTCATGACATCCTGCACCAGTGTACACTGTATGTCTGGAAGAACTGAACATACAAATTTTCATTTACCTTTTTTGTACTTTTTTTTTAAGTGTAATCTGTTCGTCACATTCAGATATGCATGGGTAACTGGACTGTATCGGAGGCCTCCGGGACAAGTACCAGGGAGAATAATATTTCACCATCTCCACGGAGAGATTGCAGACACGAACGTGTCGGATTCTTCACTTTGGCCAGCAACTATTTGATTTGCACACTTCTGCAGCTTTTCCCTACGGCACTTCAGAGTGTGCCGATTCGCACCCACAGCCGAGAATCCTGTTATCTTTATAGAACATGAACTCAGCCAATCAAGAAACCACCTGCTAATTTTTTTTACTTTTTTTTTTTTCATTTTAATCATTTCAAAGGTGATAAGAAGCAAAAGTACTAGATGCTGCCGAGGTTATTAAGAAACTAGTTTCTGATCATGAAATGTTTTGAAAAACCGGCCCTTTTCTTTTCTTTTCTTTCTCTCTTTCTTTCATTACTTTTTATTACCATATGACCTCTGACCTCAGTCAAAAGGTTTATTTAGATGATCTAATTATGTGTCTTTAAGTTGTAATATTATTAAGGATTCAAGATATGTAACAATGCAATTATGAATGGATTTTTGGGCAATGCTTTGTTACTGTACAGTATATGACACCACAAATATATGACATCACATACACATATGACACCACATGTATATACGACACCACAAATAAATGACACCACATATATATGACACCACATATATACGACACCACAAATTAATGACACCACATATATATGACACCACATATATATATAACACCACATACACTCCAAAACTTACTGGTTTGGATATTTACGAGTGACGAGCTTACCTGTCTCCCCACAACCTTAGCACACTCATTCTACCGCGCCTAGAATGTCCTGGTAACCTT
>JAIPMN010018525.1:0-14340 GCA_020650975.1 Apostichopus californicus
TATGACATCATCAACAAGTCACATGATATATTTATGTATTAGCACTGTTGCTGTACAACATTCTAAACTATAGTATTCAAATTACAGTGTTTTTTTGTAGCTTCATTGCAGCCTTTAAATGTCATGACAGCCCTTATCCCCTTGTCAAACTACAAACCTTGACTTTATCAATTAGTTTACTGTTCAAAGGCCACATCCAATTAGAGCTTGTTATATGGTAGTACTAGTAGCTACATTTCATGCCCATATATCATCATTTGATAACAAAATGAGCTATCTGGGATGATTCAATAATGAAATATACAGTAAAATGTCAATTATTGAAGAAAAAAAAAAATTACCAAAATGTCATCGAGAGAGACAAATTTGCTTCTTATTTGTTTATTTTGCCATGGCAACTTATTAAGCAGAACAGTTTTGAACAAAATCACAGACTGGTAGAAATTCACCTTAATTTTATAGACTTCTCATTCACGGGAATATACAGCATGTATTATCTGCCTGCACAGAAACTGGGCATGTGGAATTAAAAGACATCTTTCCGCCCAACAGTTTCCAACATTTGACAATACAGTTTTAAAGTATTTCTCTCAAATTAAAAGATATGACAAATTTTGCTACTCTTCTGCACACAACCAGGGAAGTTCATTGTTGCAAAAAAAATTATTTTACAATAATGGATAATTTACCTAAAATGAAACAATGAATAAGGGTTATAACATGCTGTTTGTCATATTAGAAATATTGCGGATGTACAGGTAGCTGGTACCTTATTATTGGAAACACTGCGGATGTACAGGTAGCTTGTACCTTATTATTGGAAATACTGCGGATGTACAGGTAGCTGGTACCTTATAAAACAGTGGGATCTGCACAGTTTCACCCTTTTACTTCATACTACATAGCAGTGGGAACTGTGCAAAAGCAAACAGTAACAATCAGAATTCTGATACTTGTGAGAAACTGTTAAACCATGTGTCACTGCATGAAGCACAAATATTGATAAGTATCCTATCATGTCAATGAAATGAATTATTATTGCTACAGAAAAATATACTGAATGTGGATTATCCTGAGCATGATGTAAATAACATCAAAGGTTGTTTTTAAATGTTGACCATTGTTACACAGAAATGGTCACCAAAGTATAATTTTTTTTATTATAACCGCACCCACATAAGATGACAAAAACTTTTAGTCCAACTTGTATGAATTAACACCTCCCAGGGTATGGATTTGGCAGATCTATGCAAACATTTAAATTGGAAGTAGATAAGTCTTAATGTAATTACTTCATCAATAAAAGTCTGGTAGGATATATGACTTTTCTGTTAGTCTAGCAAGAATTGCAGCATACATGTACAATTGTGATGATCTGGTCAACTATATTATACTGTACAGTATGTAGTACATGCTGTACTGTACTGTGCTTGAAGCTACAATGTTACCATGCACAAATATACAGTATGTAGTACATACTGTACTGTGCTTGAAGCCACAATGTTACCATGCACAAATATACAGTATGTAGTACATACTGTACTGTGCTTGAAGCCACAATGTTACCACATGTGCACAAATATACAGTATGTAGTACATACTGTACTGTGCTTGAAGCTACAATGTTACCATGCACAAACATACAGTATGTAGTACATACTGTACTGTGCTTGAAGCCACAATGTTACCATGCACAAATCTACAGTATGTAGTACATAGTGTACTTGATTCTACAATGTTACCATGCACAAATATACAGTATGTAGTACATAGTGTACTGTGCTTGAAGCTACAATGTTACCATGCACAAATATACAGTATGTAGTACATACTGTACTGTGCTTGAGTCTACAATGTTACCATGCACAAATATACAGTATGTAGTACATACTGTACTGTGCTTGAAGCTACAATGTTACCATGCACAAATATACAGTATGTAGTACATACTGTGCTTGATTCTACAATGTTACCATGCACAAATATGCAGTATGTAGTACATACTGTACTGTGCTTGAAGCTACAATGTTAACATGCACAAATCTACAGTATGTAGTACATAGTGTACTTGATTCTACAATGTTACCATGGACAATATATACACTATATGAAGAGCAGTATCAGAGCAGCATTAGATACACACAACATGTAGCAGTAATAAATGCAGCTATATGAATGGCATATGGACTAGAAAGGTGTTAAAACAGAGAAAGTCTATGATTAAAACAGAGAGTCACAAATTTTTAATGTCACCATTCACCTACACAGTCCAGGCAAATTTTTTTTATGGTGGTCCGGTCGTCTTGACAACTAAATTTCTGTTCAGACAACGAAAATCAGCTTTGGAGGTCGACTGAGGGACAACTATAGTTAGTTTTTATCATCAGGCAAAAGGTAAGGGGCCTGGTTGTCCCTCAGACAAACAGAAAATAAAAACAAAGAAAACGGTAAACAATTTGCCTGCGATCGTTCTTTTGAACATTAAGAATGTTAGACCTTCCTGTTTTAACATAGAGGATGATGAATTTCTTGTATATATGACTTTGTGTAGCAGTTAGATTGTTATGAGACACTGGATAAAATTAATCCCTACCAGAGAGAGCTAAGACTAAGTCTATTTAAGGGCATGTGCTTCATGCAAGCAGTGAGTTTCATAATGAGAAATTAATCTATGATGGTATTTAACCACAATTAGCATTTAACCCAAACCCTCATGTGAAGAAAATAGCTGTGATGAATAAATTCCTTCTAAAAAGTTGAAGGAAACAGCAAATTAGGAGATCTCACAGGATGTTCCGTGAATTCACAAACAAGGCTAACAGATTTGAGCGAGTCTAAAGACTGGAGTAAGTCTAAACAATACTTTGAACAACAAGCATAACTACTGTGTGGCACATGTGCTTCAATTTCTTATGATTTTTTTTCATATATTAAAATATATTTTGTAATGGATATGGGTTTTATGAAACTGAAACTTTTATAATGACCTAATGATATCATTGGTTTCAACATCAACACTATAAACGTTCTACTTTGAAAATATGAATTAAGAAAAGTAAATAGAAACTAAAAGGTATGTTTCAGATCATATGTACTGGCACAATGACATAGCAGGTTACAAAACTGAAAGCACCCCCCCCCCGGAGATACAGATTTCAATCTACGAAGTATTATATCTTAAGCGGTTCATCACAAAGATTCCTATCATATGGGGGATATGGATGAGAGAGGAAGGGATATGGGTGTACAAGGTGAAGGATATGGGGGATACTGGGACATGAGAGAGTTTGCATGAAAAGGATTGGAATACAGTAAGTCACACTGTAATCAAATAAATTATTAGAAGTCCTGTATGTTCATGAGACACTTATGAAGAGGGAAAGCAAAGCTGTGTCACGAGTAGATCCTCAAAATGGGGTTGTTGATGGGATGGGAGGAATTGTAATTAGGAGGATTGAAATATGAAGGTAAATTGGAAGGGGAGGGAGGGAGGGGGGGGGGTGGTGAGGCTGATTGTAAAATGACAAAGTTCTCACCTCTGTGACATGTAAGTTAACATTTGAATTATTCCTACTATGTAACCAACATATACTGTAGCTTAATACAAAGTGTACACAGTTTTTAACACAAAAAACTCCAGATAGCAAGTCTCAAGATAGTCATGCCTATACTGTACATATATGGTAAGGTACCACATCATAAATACAGTATGGGATGATATTGCAAATACTTCAGAGTTATAAATAAATATCTCATATGTGTGCAAACAGAAACTACAAAAGAAGAAACCACCGTATATAATAGACCACACATATGAAACAAACTGATTGTTTGCTATTGTCTGAAAATATGCAGAGCTTTACATTCAGTGTGTCAATTGAAATATCACAGAAGATTCAACCAATGGCTATACTGTTCACATACAGTAGTATGTTGTCTACAGTAACTAACATATATGTAGTATATACTTATTTCTCTTGGTATGAGTACAAGTAGTACTTATTCCCTTGCTATATAAGTAGTACTTATATCTTGGTATGAGTACAAGTAGTACTTATTCCCTTGCTATATAAGTAGTACTTATATATATCTTGGTATGAGTACAAGTAGTACTTATTTCACTTGCTATAAGTAGTAATTATTTCTCTTGGTATGGGTACTACTGTAGTTCAGTTAAGGCTCTAAGCATCAGTATGAGTACATAATTTTGCATACATAATTAGCACATAATGCACATTGAAGTATGAGTTAGATTCAAATTACCCACAAGGCCGAGTACCGTTCCAGTTTCTAAGCTACTATAAAATATACTGTATGCTAGAATACAAACTTACAGACTCAATACAAGTCTACATTAGACTATAAAAGAAATATCACATGAGACTTACCAGTTATATTACCATCACACTATACAGTACAGTAGTCATCTCACCAATTCACTCTAGCTTCAGATAGTCCCTAGTACACACTATGGTAAACTACTGTATGTAATCCCACACTATAAATCACATTATTCCATCACAGGCAATGCTGTAATAACAACAGCAATGCAGTATGTATATACACCTGTAGGAAGTATCCACCAGTCGTGCATACATACTGTACTCTCTAAAAGCCTCAAGTGTGTTATAACCAGGAAGAAGAAATTTGAAAACTGCTCTCTAATCAAATAAAGCCGCTGTACCCAGCAAGGTGTTTTCGTTGCTCCTGGCAAAACATCCCTGGTTGCATGTATACCAATGGACAGTGTAACAGGGAATATATACTGACATACCAACATTCAGACTTTGCCTTTGGTTTGCAGGTAACAATGAGTTTTATCCTTTGAAAAAAAGAAAGATGTTTGATGTATGGTATATCCCCTTACATCCCCGACCACCAAATGTACACCCTGATCCATCCAGGCTACAATAGGACCTATTGTAAATCGCAATTGGTATTTTTCCAGTACTAACGATACCCTGTTAATTCCGATGTTTACAACTTTACAGCATAAATTTCAAGAGATATACTTAGCTTTAACACCAACTCATTGTTCCAGTTGAATATGTTTTAACATAGGCATACTTTATGCACATTTTGCAATAACATTCACCATATCAAAGCCATTAGAAAACTACAGACTAGATTTCACAGCTATTGCTAACAAGTAGTGAATTATGTGCAATACATGTGAGCATATGTGATGAAAGCTTGCTTTAAATTAATTAGTATCATCTGTTTAAAATTACCAGCAGAACATGTCAAATTAGTAAAAAGCAGGTTAATTCCTGACAGATTGTTAGTATCATGATTCAGCACTGATGATATGTTCAAGCATTAATTTCTACATATATTGCTAAGCAGCTGTGCAGTCAACATGCCCAGCTTACCTTTCTGTTCCTCTGTTATTTGCACATAAGAATGATTTTCAGCTCTGGCTTTCTCAATCAGGTGTTGCCATTCCTTCACATTATTCACTTTCCTTAACGACAGAGATCTGTTTGACCCTCGACGACGACGACGTAGCATCCTCCAACTCTAACTAAGATGAGGCTAACTCAAGATGAGGCTCACTCAAGATGAGGCTTACTCAAGTTGTGGACTCTGATGGCTGTCGACTTTACCGTTCATTTTCTGAAGTAAAATTTATTTTCTTTAACTAAAATGCCAAATGTTATAAATCTCATGAAACAAAATATGTACCTGTCCACTAAATAAAGTTTCTGTCTTCACATTTTTCCAACTTCATCCAAGCTTTATGCTGTCCCTAATCCTGGTTAGATCCCTAATGTTATCCCTAATCCTGGTTAGATCCCTAATGCTATCCCTTATCCTGGTTGATCCCAAATGCTGTCCTTAATACTGCTTAGATCCCAAAGGCTATCCCTCGTCCTGGTTAGATTCTTAATGCTATCCCTAATCCTGATTAGATCCCTAATGTTATCCCTAATGATAAGCCTGGTTAGATCCCAAGTGCTATCCCTAATCCTGGTTGATCCGAAAGGCTGTCCTAAATCCTGATTAGATCCCAAAGTCTATCCCTCATCCTGATTAGATCCCTAATGCTATCCCTAATGCTATCCCTAATCCTGATTAGATCCCTAATGCTATCCCTCATCCTGGTTAGATCCCAAGTGCTATTCCTAATCCTGGTTGATCCCAAAGGCTATCAATAATTCTGGTTAGATCCAACATAATATCTCTAATCCTGGTTAGATCCCAAATGCTATCAATAATCCTGGTTAGATCCCTAATAGCGATTTAAAGCAATCAATCCTACAAACCTGAACAATTCACCTTGCAAGGTCGGTTGTATCACTTTCCCATCAAGAGATTTTTAGTTTATTATTTTGAAAAATTATCACTAGCCAAGAAGCAGGGACATAGAAAACAGTTCTGTAATAATGAGCAAACTTGAAAACGTTTTCCATTTATATAAATGGCTCACTGGCATCACCATTGCCGAAACCAAACATTTCGCTGACTCCAGGATGATAAATTAATGGACAAAAGCTTCCTTTTTAATGGCAAAATTCTGGGTAACATTTCCCAATTTATAATTAATTTTACACGTTTTGTTTAACGTGTTATTGACCTGTTATAAAACAGTCCAAGATACCTACTGTAGATTATATAAAGAAGATAATGTTTTTGCTGTGAAATATGCTGAACGAGCACTGCTATTGGTGCAGTTTCACAGATCTCAGTAAATTACAACTTTTCATCAAAGAACAACTCCCCATTGTTCAGTAAAAGCCATGCATACCTGTTCCTTGTTTTTGGATAAAATAGTCACAATTTAAAATTCAGATTTGGATAGCAATACCATTACTCTCTATGTCAGTGACGTAGTGACTTAGCATTGAGGAATGTGCAGTCCCTGCAAATCAGTTCACGATTTTTATCCAAGCAGTATAAAGATTGTTTTCGAAATTTCATGTTGGGGTATATGACCCAATGGTCCAAACATTTGTGGGATGCTTTAACTAGCCACTCACTGAATTCAAACAAGTAGTACTGTAGACTCTTGAAGAATCTCTTTGGAACAGTGCAATGCATGTCTTAACAGCAGTTGTTAATTTATAACCGACAAAGATGTTATAACATTGTAGTCTACAGTACCCAAGTGCTATATTATCTCAGATTGTAACATGAACCTATCACTGATTCAGAATTAAGATCATAAATTGAACACACTGTTATTGTAGAGCTGTTAAGTAAGCCCAATATTATGACTGCATATTAAGTTATTTCTAGTATAGTGAAAATATAGACACAGATATCTAAAATAAGGCTAGGCTACATGGATACCTTTCAATGGTAGATCAGTCTGTTTGTCGATACCTTACCTGTATGTATAGTAGTATCTTCTTCTTGAGTAAAACTTACAATATTCAGGAAGTTGACAATGTTTCAAAACTGATACTTCCAAAACTGCTGTTATTAATGATATCCAAGTTGTGAGTATACATACTTAACAATCTTTCACAACACCTTGCTATGCGTCCATTATTTGCTTCATAACCAAGCTGAAGACCTATACCTGTTGCTAGCCCTGTTAACAAACTCAACTAATTATGTGAAAAGACAGACTCATTCACAAGCATATTAAAACTTGGTTCAAACTTTGATCTGTTTACTATTGGTTGAATATTAACACTTGTTTGACAGGGCAGTAAAAAACGCTGGCACAAGTTAGTACCCTTAACGAATAAATCAGCCCGGGCAAGAGCTGTAAAAGGTGGAGGCTGCTATTTATATGTTATGTAAATAAAGCCTAATAGAGGCATTTACTGTATCCAAAGCAATTCAAACCTAAACTGATAATCTGTGCATGCATAGAAAACAATTTCAAACATTAAAGGCTTCGATACTTGAACCAATTAGCCAGCCATTTATGCATGTGGGTCTCTTTTTTACAGTAGGTTACTCCATTGACCTCTTGTGTAGTATATCCTACCTGCATGTGCAAAGATACCACAAAGACACTGATCACACTGTAACTTAAAGACTATCCATGAAGCTCTCTTTGTTTCCATATATAACTCCTATGATTATGATTACTTCTACAAACATGCATGAATACCACTAAAACGTTAGCACGCCAATTTGTCACTCTCTCCCTCCTCTGCCCCCCCCCCTCCCCTCACCCAAACAGCTGCTCACTGTCTGACTCCACCCTATCACACCTACAATATAAGAATGCCATGTATAAAACAAACTTATACAAACATTTTGAAGTGATCATTCCCAGTGCAGTCTGTAGTACATGGCCTCAAACTGATAATTAAACCATTGATTACTTGCCTTTAAATTGGTCGTTGGACAATGTTTAGCTGAAATCTGGAAACTGCAACAGCAGTATAGCTAGGTTATTAACAGCTCTCAGGGACAGCCTGAACAGGTTGATTCATGAATCACTTAAGTTAAACATGAACTGCGACACTAGCAGTTGAAACAATCCAGACAAAATTCCCACCAATTACTTGGGCCAGGCTGGGTAATATCCACTTGAAGGATATTCCTAAAGAATTCCAATGTATTTCTTACTCTTAATTTTTAAATTTAGAGGGCAGTAAAGGTTTATGATCAAAACCCTATACACAGAACACCAAGTACAATATACAGTATTGCATCTTAAAATATTCACTCATTTTAACAGTCAGTTTCCACATATATGTGGTTTTCCATCATAAATTATTTTCAACATGAACAATATTTAGCAAAACTGCAGATTGTAAACAGTGAATAAATTTAAGGAATATTCTTCACTTACTGTAAAACTGTAGCTACTACTGTGTATAAAGGATTTTCCCCTAACACAGTACTTGGCTATTAGTGTACAGTAGGAATCGTCACAAGACTTTTCTCACGTTATACAGTACTTGGATGAGCAGTTATAACTTGAAGGGGTTTATATGGGATGGGTACAGTGTAAATACAGCAGCCTCTATATGCATTTAAATACTCACAATGCCTATTGGGGCTTTTTCTCCCAAAAATACAGCTTCTGTTCATGTTGAGGGGAATGTATCTAGCTCCAAAGATATGGTTGAACCAGACTAAAAAATATAAACACTTTTAACCAAAGTTTGAAATTTATAAATGATGTTACAGTATCTGACATTTAATTTGCCAAAAACACAAGATTCACATTGGAATAACTCATTACTCTTTTGCTAGTACTCAATAAATTGTTGATACTCAGCCATCCAGTACTGCACTACAGAAACTCAATCTGAAGTTGTAATTGTATATAAATAGCTCTGTGAAACTGTTGACTGGTTCACGATCACTCCATAATTAGCTCCATTTGAAGAGTACTGACATTAACACAGATCCGATTTATAACACTGCACATCATGCATGATAAAGTCTCCTTTTAACCGTTCACATTTAATCCACTTGCACCCTGCAACAGTATAACTCTTAGTCAGAGATATCTAGTTTAATACAAACTTGATCACCAGATAAAATCAACAGTTCTATGGCTTTTGTTTTGATATGCAAAGCTATACCTGCACCACATCAAATAATGCAAATATCTATTTACACAGTTAGAACCCTGGTGTTATTAACAATGCTATTGTTACTGGACTGTGACGGTGACGACAACAGATGTTACCGCTACAGTACTGTGAAGGTTCCTTTTCATTGAAATTTGTGAAAACTGAACCCAGCAACACAATGGGTAATTCACAGGTTCTATTAATATTTTGTATTCTCATAGTGATACCCTTGTGCAAGCTCTATTTATAGTGCAATATATCATAGAAAACAAGAGAAAACCAAACCAAATATAAACAAAAGAAGTTTTGCTGGCTTGACTTTGTCAGAATTTAACTCAAAAGTACATGGCAATAAGGATTTTCTCTGTACTGATCATATCAATGTAGTTTCTACGTGGGTGCACCCAATCTACTCCCATTCTCTCTATACTAAACAATTATCGTTGCATTCATTAAGTCTTTTTATAGAACAATCATGAATACAAACACTTTTGTAAACTATATAGCTGACAATGCTGAAAGTTTGCACATCATCGCACAAGTAATGGTTGTGGGATGGAATTAAAGCAACTTTGGGACCATATTGTAGCAAACTACAACAATGGAAAACTGTGTGTGATATTTACAAATACAGCTGTAACTTCCAAAACACTTTATTAATTGGCTATTACCATGGAGTGATTTCAGGAATATGGCTGCTATGTACAGTAATGGAATTGTACTCTAACAACTGAACTCTACAGATGTAGGAAGTTGACTGTAAAATCTGCTATCATTGCAAGGTCATGATAATAGTGCTCAAGAAATGCCAGACGGATCATGCCAGAGGGATCATGCCAGATGGATCATGCCATACGGATCATGTCACACGGTATATGCCAGACGGATCATGTCAGATGGATCATGCCAGATGGATCATGTCAGACGGTATATGCCAGACGGATCATGTCAGAGGGATCATGCCAGAAGGATCATGTCAGATGGATCATGCTAGATGAGACATGCCAGAAGGATCATGTCAGACGGATCATGCTAGATAAGACATGCATGTGCAGAGTGATGTAAACTCACTTGACGTTTAAAGGACACACTAATCCTGCCAACATCATTGATCTTTATAATCCAGATAACTGTCAGTGAACAACTTTCTCAAGCAGATAAGATAAATCTTATTCCATTTGGGAGATACTGTACCACTAATGTAACATTTTTTCACACAAAAGCATGAAATCTTCATCAAGTCTAATGTGACATCATTGAGCTACATGTGCTTCAATGTTTACTCAATGGCGATGGCTAATGCATGTGCTGAATGTAAACTATTGAATGACCTATAAGGAACACACTGGTTTCATTGTTAATACTGTATTAAACATTCTACTGTACACCTTGTAAATACCAAGAAAAACAATGATCCTAGTCGCACTATGACATCACAGATTTACAAAATGGCAGCCCCCAGAGATGACTCTTAAACTAGCATATCTCCCCATTTGAACAGAAGTAGATTTTTCCTAAGTCTCCAGTTTTCTCAAAGATATGTCTATCAAAAAATAATGGTTGATATTTTAAGGCACTGTACTTGTTTAACCTATTAATATGAATTAAGAAATTCTTGTCACAAATGGCACACCATTATATTCTGCTTTAAAGGGTGTGAAGACTCGCGCAAAAAGAAACGTCTAATGCCGGTAATTTGACCTAGTTTCGAATGAGGTGTAACAGAAGTGTTAAACACTTCCATCAATCCCAGAAAATACACACACACAGCCTGCAACTGTCGGTACTTAGACACTAGTGTAAAGTCAGTACATACAGCTGCGGTCAATACCCACAGCACAGTATACAAACGATACAGCGATGGACATCTCAGGTCCAGCTAAAGATAACAAGGTATCACGTTTCATTACTGTCTGCATTTTGTAGCTACACGAACAAAATGTCACTTGCAAGCAACGGAAAGTTAACTTTTTCAGATGGCCGCACGCGGTTTGGGGCGAGTCTTCAATGCCTTTAAGCTCATTAAATAAAACTATAATTCACTATTCATATATATGCATACTGTGGTGTCATTATCTACAAATGAGGGCAGCAGACAACATCTACTAAATGTACAGTAGGATTAATAGTACCACATTATTGTATGTATGATACAGTTTATGTACTGTAGGTATGTACAGTACGTATGATACAGTTTTACTGGTAGCACTAAAGAGAGAAATCTAAATTTATAATTTAATTGGCAGCATTTTCAGCATTTCAACTAAATTCTCTACTAAATTATAAATAACTAAATGTTCTTAAAGACAGCTATTGGAGCGCAAGGACTTAAGATACTTTTAATGGGATAACACATAGATTTAGCACAGCTGGTGGGGATAACTATTCTCATCCTCAAATGGACAATCTTGTCTCATATGTTAACCACAGTAATCTATTCTAAGATAATATTTCCAGCATTAATCATCTCCCACTAAACTCTGAATTCTGAATACAGTCATGTCAAGACCTTGGGATTTTTAACTACTCAGTAACTGTATTCACTAGAAGCACACAGAGCACTTGTTTCACTGTATAACCTATGTTCCAATCATATTAACAAGATTAGAAAGCCTTATTAGATTGTAATCTTCCTATGATCAAAGCAGTGACATGTGGATTGCTACAGAAATATAATTAGACTTATTAATGGCTCCGATGCACTCTGAGGATTTAATAAGATTGTCTAGAAATATTGAAAGAGAATTACAACCCTCACACAGCTGTTGAAGGTTTATTTGGGTATTGTACTGTAACTAATTTGTAATATTTAATGCAGTTGTATGGACACTGTGTATATCCTCACAGTAGTCTGTTAGAGGCCATAAGTACTGACACAAAATATGCTAGAAATTTACAAGTTTCAACTCCCAATCTGCTATATGTGGTATTCTTAACTGAGACATTTGTTAGTCTATTCAAAACACTCTTGGAATTGTAGCTGTGAAAAATGAGAAGAATCATAACCTTCACCAAATTGACCTTGGAATATTTCTAGCAATATTTTGACAGCTAAAAATTGGGGGCCAAAACTGATGACCAATAGAGATCTATTATTTCAGGCCTTGAAACTTTTCCCAGTTTCTAATGACAGGGCAAATTTCTGCAAGACAAGACATTTACACTGCCAAAGGCATATGAACTGCTCCATTATAAGCGCTAGTGTATATAAACTAACACTAGCAGTAAATAATACTGTGCTCTGCAATTGGTCATTGAGGGCGCTCTTTCACTTAAAGAAGCTATATTACACTTGAGGGTTTGTTTTGCTAAGGCACAGCCAAAGACTGACTTTCAGAGCAGGATGAAAGAACTGTCATGTAAGTTTACTGCCCGGTGGCAACAGTTAAGATTTGACATATACCCCACAATGTAATCACATTCATAATTAATATCAGGTCCAGAATAAATCTAAAAGTGGTACTGTTTTTTAAACAACTCTGCAAATATTTTGTTGGTATCCTAACAAGTTTTCAAGTCATGATCAACAGTAACTTTAACTGTATTGTGCAACAAACAAGGTTCAAATCAAAAAGTTTTGTCACGTTGATTCCTGCATAAAATAATTCAAATCAATTTAAAGGTGAGGCAATATGAGGCAAGAGTTCTTAATATTTCTATTGTTTATAATGACCAGCGAAAAACATTGATTGGAGCAATGGGATGTAGACAGAATCATAAATCTACTATGACTATATATTTAAACATATGAGAGCAATGCAGGGAAAAAGCTAGTTTGCAAATTTTGTCTAACAGTTATGAAGCTTCTGACTAGATTGTCCCTTAAAGTATAACTATGGTTCCTGTGTTCAAAACTGCTATACTCTACATCTTTGCATGAATAACAACTTGCCCATATCATACATGGAGCTAATTGAAATGTGATAATTGATAAACTATTCCTGGCTGTACAGAATGATGCTGTAGGCTAAGGCCTTAAGGATCCACACACCGGAGAAGTGCAAGATTGTGGGCCACTATTTTTGTTTCTTTTCTTCATGGACTGAATTGAAATCTTTCCCGAGTCTGATTAAGCATCAATTATGGCCACCACATACTGAATTAGTTACTTTATCATTTTCACAAAGTGCCCAAAGGCTCCTCACTAAGAAGGGAAGATATATACTGGCACCCTTTCTGCATGGCCACTGTATATTTACTATCCTACTGGAATCACATAAATTATAACCTAGGAAACTCTCTGAGCAGAACACTGAATGGGCAAGTAGGTTGAACATCACTTGGTTGTTGTCTGTTAGTGAGAGATTTATTTGTAACACTCGCGAGCCAAAGCTACTGTACATAGTAATTTGAAAAAAGTTTAGGAGAGAGTCTTAGTCATAGGTGAAATATATACTGTATATAGTAGGAAGCCTGGGAGGAGGGATCTCATTTAAGCTAATGAACAGAGAGTTTTTTTTTTTGCTGTCTTCCATGACTTTGGAATGAAAGCAAAGTCCTGTATCAATGGCTGAGGTTGATTTTATCAGCAAAATGACTTCTCAGCACTTGTTTTCCATCTCACTGCAAAAATGCTTGCGAAAATGTGATGGTTGCAAGGAGGATGTACATTCAAGATTGTTATATAATAACTAAATAATGTTCAGTTATTGATTCAGATAGCTCAAATATCAGCACAGTGAATTTGTACAGCTTTTGTTTGATCAGCTTGTAAAATCTATAAAACATGCAAATTATCTTTCATTTTGGTTTCCGAAATAGTAAACAAAACAGTGGAAACAACCTGTGACAATTACAGTACTTAATACTTTTCTGTATAATTGTTAATTATGATCATACATTATATATG
>JAIPMN010018526.1:0-15633 GCA_020650975.1 Apostichopus californicus
ATAATATTATATTATATTATATTTTCAACAGTTGGTACGCCACCTCCTCCAACTAGCCCTGGATCGAATACCCCGACGATACCGTCTCCTGACTATTGTGATAAAGTCTACACTGATCCTGCCAATGATCAAGTGACTTCACCAAACTGGCCCAGTGATTATCCTTCTAATGCTGATTGTGGCAATACCATCCAAGCACCACAGGGAAGCACCATTACACTAACATTCCTGGCATTTGAACTTGAGGGGGGTGGTACCGATTGTCCGTACGATGCTGTTACGGTAAGTCATTAATTCCAATTGGTTAGATTTCAAGCTGATTCGCGACTCACGAATGAATGAGATTCAAATGTTGTCAAAGGTTATTTGTCCCTAGAGAAATATGGAAACTGTAATCAAACTTTACATCTCATTTCAACATTAACCTACGTGAGTGTTAGGGACGTTGGTATGACGTCAGTCCCTTAGCCACTAATAACTTAGAGTCGGTCAAGTTTAAGGGATGGCAATAGTTCAATAACCACAGTGATTGTTATGGACGTTGGTATGACTTCAGTCCCTTAGCCACTTTATAACTCAGAGTCAGTCCAGTTTAAGGGATTACAGTAGGCACATAAGTCAATTTAATTTTGATAGACATTGAAAACAGCAATTATCACACTTGGTTGATTTTCAATAACAGTTTAGCTTTTGAGAAATTTACCTGTATGTAACGCTTATCACACTGCCATAAAAAAAATCAAGAGGAATCCAAACACATGATTTACTAATAAAAGAACAATAAAATATAGGTATGTGCGTAATGCATATTACTCGCCCGTGGGGTTGGTGAAAACAAATGAAGAAAATGCGTTAAAGACTTCGTTTCTGACACTTACCATACCTATATTGCTAACAAACTTTAAGGTCACCAGCACCATTTTTTTTTCAATTATGATAACTAAACGAGATGACAACGTAGAAATGCAGACTAATGTCATCTTCTCAGTTTGAAACAACTCATGATTGAGTCATCAATAAATAATTTTCATAATTAAAAAACGAGTCAATTGAATCTCGTCACTGTCGTTGGTAACTCACAAAATAGTAGACATCCATTTCCATTGATTTGTGTTTAGAAACCAGAGAATGAAAAATCTGATTTTCCCTTCAAGTTCTGTTTTTTTCTTCTTCAAATATTCTGATGCTGTTTATTTCCATATTTTTTTCCTCAACTTGACAGATTTACGAAGGTGATTCTGTCCAAGGTCCAATACTTGCAGGACCTTTCTGTGATTTCGTAGTCATTCCATCGCCCGTGACGTCAACGGGTAACCTGATGTATGTGCACTTCAAGTCAGATAGTTCTGTCCAAATTCCCGGTTTTCGGGCTACGTTTGAATTTTTGTAATTAGTGAGAGTTTGTCATCAAGGAGTCCATTCTAAAAACGTGACGAATCTTATTTCTTTTTCTCAATAAACAGTAATGTTAACATATACATCCATAGAATGATCTCACATACAATATGGCGTTGGACTGAAGTAGTGGAAGCTCCAAGCTTTTTGTCTGTGTGACAAGTGTCGACTACCAATGTAAAATCCTCGATTTTTTCAAAAACGAGTAAATTCTTTACAAATACCGCGCAATTGTGGAACCTCACTTTTAAAATTTAGTAACTATGCCTTCAGCATTTCTGTATCAAATACAGATCTGTATCAGACACTATTAATAAAAAAATTATGCCATGGATCCAAAAGATAGATTTTTAAATAAAAAAGTTGTGATTAAGGGGAAACGTCGTTAATAGGTATAGGCCTATAGTCCATGACCTTAATACTTCGATATGGTTATTACAAGAAAGTGGAACTATGGATGTTGCGTCTTATTTCTCTCAGCTCATTTTCTCTGTTTGGAACTGTATTAAAGGTTATATACTGTACAATATAGTGAGTAACTCACTTTAACAACTGTAACACACAGTATTGTCTGAGAGCAACGCATTCAATCACCATGCTTGTATCACGCATCGGATGTATGATCATTAGTCTGTGACCAATGTGATTATGCATTGTGTAAATTTCCACTTCATACATTTACTTGTAACCGCATGTCAGGAGCGTTAAGATTGGCTGGACGTATTGTGTTATTCCTTCGCCTCCCACGTGTGAGATTTAAAACTTTCTGCTCTTATCAAAGAAGTTGGGATCTCCGTTTGTCAATAGCCTCTTGATTCTCGTATCTATTGAATCAATTTTACTGATCGAATAAATAAGACAAATAAATGTACGGCTTCTGAACTGAGTTTGTGTTGTTTATTTCGTTTCCTAATTGATACGATAGGATCGATACTTAAGAATTAAGTCATACCGACAAGTCTTACCTAAGAACACAGTAACTATGTTTACTTTACGATAGAGAGTACGAACGAACTTTGACCCTTCGTAGGGAGGCAGGAAGCTGGGGCAGGCGTGCAGGAGTCTATTTGGGCTCGCTGTGGGCGCTGGTCAGAGTTTGAGGCACAACGACATGCAGTGGCTTAGGAAGGTACTTTTGAGTGGCCGGCTGAATACTGATGGCCGGCCTGGGGGAGGGGTCTAAGGGGAGGTTTTTTTTTTTGCATTTCCAGGTGGCCTCAGATGCAATTTGGTGCAATATGGCACACTTCAACACCCACTCCATTTTGTAAATAATTTTGCATTTTCACCTGGACTTAGATGCAATTTGGTGCTCCAAATGAGATTTTTTTTCTCATTTGGAAATGAAAAAGGGGTTTTCTGACTTCCGAACGGGGGGCGGAATGATACTTCCGCCCCCATATTTTTCACTGGGGGTGGCGCCCCCCCCCCCCCAGCCCCCCGGTTCCTACGCCCTTGGAGTCGGATTCGTGCTGCCATAAATGAAATCTGCGTTGGCAAAGAAATATAAAAAGAGTAAAATGCGTACCATTCAGTCGAAGTTTATATGCGACACTTCCAAATGCTTCATAATTATTTGTTGAACACTACAAACGATGCCGAGGGACTGGCTAGAAAGGAGCGGTTCAATAATTATATGGTGTTGCATGGCAAAGAGATGGTTATCAATGAGAGTTAATAAAATAATCTAACTTTTGAGTTGACTATGGCAAGACTGATGATCAGCGAAATGATTTTTACAGGCCTATGCAATATGCTTTATCGATCTTACGTTAAATAATTGTAATTCCGACCTCCGTAATCGTATGGCACCATTCTATGATATGTACAGAATACGATTGCACTATTAAATATCATTGCATGCTGTTGTAAATGAAATCGGCGACCTAACAATTAACCTAGATAGATCATCATCAGGACGAGTTTTAACTCATGTTCCCGACAAAGTGGGAAAATTTTCTCAACAAACGGGCTCATGTTTTACCGAACAACCGCGATATATACCCACAACAACCGTCGCTCTGACTCGTGTGGATGCATGTGTGTGAGAGGTGGGGTATAGGGAAGGGGAAGGCGGGGGGTGGAGATATTTTGTAAAATGGGAGGTGACAAAAAAGCGGCCGCATTTTAGGTTGTCCTCCAGAAGAATTTTTCTTCTGTAGATACTACGTTTGGCCATCGGAATTTCCTTTTCATCTCGAAATTTAGACTGATTATAATCAGTTAAGACTTTTAACACATTAATTTTCACTTTGTAACTCAAAATTGAATTTATACCCTCTCAACATGTGGACCCCCCCCCCCCCCAAAAAAAAAATCATTTCATTCTACTTTGTTTTACATTTTTGATATGATTCTGTCCAAACAATCAAGGGGAAATTTTGATATGTCGGTATTTCAATGGGCCGACTATTATCTCCAAATGTAAACTGAATTAGGCCCTTGTTTTCTTCAACTTATTTACACTACTTTTAGTAAAACTATTGTCTCCAAATCTTGACTACTTGTTTTTTCTTTCAAAATCTCCACTTCCTATTCTGGGAATGTCGACCAGTTTGTCTGAAATTATTATACTCTCTAAATTGGGTGTTTGCTTTTGCGGGTGATAGTGGATAAAACAATTCAAACAATGTTTTAGACATGTTATACGCACGTTTTGCAACGTATTCTATTCCAAGGCAGTGTTTCATCAATAGGGGGCGAGGAGTGAATAGTTTGATCATCAAAAGTGAACAAAGATATCTGGAATTTACTAAATGTATTTACGATTCATCAAATATCAAAATTTCTGAACAGAGAGAGGAGGAGGTCTAAAGAAACACAGCTGGTGACAGTAGTAAAAATTAACAAACATGATATAAAAAATAAAAAAAGTACCGAAAAAAATAAGAAAGTGGCTTTTGTATTTCATTTCAAAGAACACAGTAACATAAAACAAAAGAAATAAAGGCACTGAAAGGCTTTTTTAATTTTAACTGTGGGAAGCTCTCGTTTCCTGAATGGCTATAGATTTAATTTGATCAACACCTTATTATTTGAAGAACCTTAACAGGAGGGTATGGATAGTGCCAAATTATCTAACAGCCCAGCAAACACAAAAACGTTTTTAAAACGTTATTAAAACGTTTCGTCTTTTGTTTTGATAACGTTATTTGTGGTGTAATAAATATGTCACGAAAACGTTTTCAGGCTATTATTTTACAACATTTTTTCGTTAAAACATTAATATTAATATAACATTAATATCTCATCAAAACGTTATGCTGACGTTTTTATAACACCACATGACGTTATAAAAACATATTTTAGAGGCTCTTTTAAAAATGTTATGATAACGTTTCGTGTTTGCTGGGAGGTAGTGGGCAAATTTGCCTAAATTTGGGGCCCCCCATGTTCGTATATGGGCTCCCTCAAAGGGTCATACCTAAACAAGTTAGTAATCAATTGTAAGCTTCTGTAGCAAGCATTCGTTAAGTATATAATTTAACATGCAGGTGGAAGGTACGACTTAATTACAACTGTCTGCTATAGAATATATCTATATCTAGGCCTACTCAGAAGCCCATGGGTTGCGGGGAGAAATATATAGTTGCAGCATGATACCTTGTAAGTTGATTAGCTAGGCCTACAGGCCTCATCCATATTGTATAAAGTACGAAAAGTAAGAATAGAGAAGTGTATGAGGCAGTGAGAATAAGGAATATTAATCCATGTAAGGGCATTCAGTTTACATAACAAAATAGAATAGATAAAGTGCAAAATTCTTATGAATTAATATCAAAATCGATGATATGCTAAAGATAAACCATTCAAACACAATGCTTTGCTAGATTGTTGTACAATTAACTCTTAAGCACTGAACAATTATTTAAAAGTCATTTAAAATGGTGAACTCCTTTAGCCTACTGCAGCAATGCCATCGGTTTCAAATGTAACAAGAAATGTCGTTATGTAACTAAAGGAAAACTATCAGCACTAGTCGCAATGTAACATCACAGCTACAATATTAATTTCAATATGTCATGCTTCATGGTTCAGATATAACACTAGAATGTTATAACTCGATTCTTATTAACTTTTATGAAAATTTCATCACATATTGGCTATTAAATCTGCATGTATTTTCTTTCTTTACAGCAACTCAAAACCAATGTGACAATTAATCGATCTTCTTCTGAACAAAGAATGTAACCAATCAACAAAAAAAGAAACCATTAATGTCGGTATCCATCTAAGGCTCCCCATCTCTCCACCCCGAAAATCACTTTTTTAGTCCGGGTACAACCAAGGTTGAACTTGTAATGCATGGTGTTAACATAATTTGAAGCTATGCCAGTAAAGTGGAAACCATGGTTCTAGCAAATGTTACATCACACTCTGATGCGTAATGCATGGTGTTAACATAATTTGAAGCTATGCTGGTAAAGTGGAAACCATGGTTCTAGTAAATGTTACATCACACTCTGATGCGTAATGCATGGTGTTAACATAATTTGAAGCTATGCCAGTAAAGTGGAAACCATGGTTCTAGTAAATGTTACATCACACTCTGATGCGTAATGCATGGTGTTAACATAATTTGAAGCTACAGTATGCTGGTAAAGTGGAAACCATGGTTCTAGTAAATGTTACATCACACTCTGATGGAAAAGTACAATTTTGCAATCTTTTTGTTATTTGTCCTTTGTTCGATGAATATTAAACCCTGAAATTTCAAGTTATCTAACATGATCATTTGCATAGACTAGAAACCACAAAGCATTTAAACCAAGAAATGTCTTTATAGATGTTTTAGATCACAAAACTGTGATAAAAATTAGTTATTTTATCTTCATTAAGTAGATAATTAGTTTACATTATGGACACATTGATTCATTATTGGCCTTCATAGTACTGATCACGACTGCAATGTCCAATTCCTTTCACTGGGTCCAGTCTTTACGATGGCGCGTTGCGTTCATTCTGTCTATCATCGCGGCCACTTGCAAAGGTTCAACAGCGCTGGCATTGTCCAGAGTGGACATCTATTGGCAGGAAAGTAAAAAAAAAAATTGTAGATTCTCTGAAATATACCAGGTACTTTCAAGGAAGAAAGGAGATATTAACTACAATGGGATTGAGTGTAAGCATGGACAGCTCAACTACTTTGTTTTAAAGAATTCATTTTCAATCATTTTAATATGAGATTTGGGCTTTTCTTCATTCCCTATGTAGGATTCCTGATAAAATTTTGAGAACTGCTGTGGTATTTGCTTATTTGCTGGTCTAAACCCATGTTATTCAAACTTTTCTTGTTTGGTGACCCCAATTTTTCCTTTATCATCTTGGCGACTCTCCAACAGGGAAGTTGCGGCAGGTAGAAGGGCTCTATGGGGGGGGGGGGGAGGGAGGAGGTACTCTCTTCCCTCTTGAGAAATATCAATATCATCAAGGGTTGCAAAATGGTGTTTTTATTTGCCATATTTAAAGTCAATTTTGTACAAGATTATTACACTTCTTTCTTCATATTCTTTTCTTGGCGATTCTCCAAAAGCTTTTATCAATAATTAAATGGTTCACAACACCCACTTTGAATACCAGAGGTCTAAACTATATGTTAAAATTTCAAACAAGAATGGTTCTTTATATTAACAGAGAAGCAAATGTAACCATTACAAGTAACATTGCTTTGACATACACATAAGGGTGTGACCGTGTAAACGGTTAACCGTTTAACCGGCCGCAAATGCACTATCCGTTTAGAAAATCACAAACCGTTTAAACGGAAAATTAAAAAAAAAATTCAAATACATTTTAAACCTGAAAATTATTTTAAAATATGTAAAGAACTAAGTAATGTACTGCAAACTATCAATAAAAAACAGAGAAACGATGTTTTAGGCATGAATAATGTGTTCAACATAATTAAAGTAGTAGGCCAATAGTCATGAACTAATGATAGTGTCGTCAATTCGTTTTCTCAGTTTATATTTGCGACATATATCACCCGTACATGTACATCAATGGCATGGTGAAATCCCATGTGAAAGTATGTTGACCCTAAAAGACGCAAATGGTCGTTCTAGAAAGTACCGTAATAACATTAACAACACAAGGCCAGTTTGCTCTCTCAGGTCCGCACGTGTACAGCCATTTTTTTCACACATGGTATTATACTGTGCCTGTATTGCGGGCGATATTAGCTTTTTACCGTCACGATAAATAGATCAAAAATTATCGCGATATTTCGATAATTTTTCCCTTAACAGAATTAGCGTAAATGTCAAGCTTTGAGTGGACGGAGAAAGAGAGATATATGGAGGGGACATTCAAAGAGAATATCTGAAAAACCTTATGATATTTTTCACAAATATTGATGCTTAGATAAGTGCTTCCTCACAATCAACGAGCCGCCCCAAAACTCGCTCCGCTTACGTAAAACTTCTATATATATAACACGTGGAAAAACCCGAGTTTTTACACACATTATTCCCACTGACATTGGTCACAGAACATAAGTAGGTCATCGACATTCGAACTTGCCAAAGTTCATCGCACCATGGGAACGACACAGCACATTGAACATGATGTTACATTTTCCCGCCATCTGGACGCCGAGTGTAAATTTTGGTGTAATATGCAAATTATGAATGGTACTGCAGTGCTGCGCGGTTAAAACTTAACCTATTGCAACACAAATTTTGGGAAGCTGTTGTTGAAGTTACTTTTTTATCAAATGTAAAGTACTTTATGGCACGTGACGTCGCTGAAATCGGAGGCTGCTCAAACCAGTTTCAACTTGATTTTTACGACCCATCGCACAACACTTGCGTGCATAATTTGTTTTCTAAACATGACTTTTAATGAGTAAGCAGGAAAGGTGGGTAAGTTTGCTAAGTTAGGCAAGTTTTTGTTTAAAATCTGTGATAGATAGACAAATATATTGTTTTTTTCAAAAGTTACGATGTTGCCGAAGGCCGAGTTATATAAATTCAGTGATCTAAACTTCTGAAGACCACGAGTACTGATCATGTGTGTTATTCTTTTCAGCAATTATTACACGAAATGTTCGCAATATTATTGGGCCTAATTAGTAATTAACATACATTGATCGTCGTCTTGTTGCCTGAATTGCTACCTGTTGGAAAAAAAACCTTAATTATTGTATTCATAATGTCCTATTTTCATTAATACTAAAAGTCGAGTGACGGTGCGTCGAAAAAGCCGCGATAGGGAAACGGCAGTTAACCGGACTGGCGGCGATCCGGTTAAACGGTTAGCGAAATAACCGTTAGGTCACACCCTTACATACACATACACAAATTTGCCAGTAATTTTGTTAGGCAAGCAACTCCAGTCACCAGAAATATCCAGGCTGTAAACACTATGGGCAACAACTTCCCAGCTTTATAATAAAACAATATATGCTTTTTATATAGCGCTTCATACCAGCGATAGGTCTCAAAGAGCTTTACAGACGTTATATTACCCCTGGTCAATGATAACCTGTCCCAGAGACAATCCCTCCAGCCGGCAGCATTTATATACTGCGCCCAATGACAAGTTACCTCACAGGTACCCATTTAACCCCTGGGTGGAGAGAGGCAAGTGAGATAAAGCATCTTGCCCAAGGACACAACGTAATGAACTAGGCAGGAATGGAACCAGCAATCCTTGGATCACAAGTCCCACGCCTAAGCCAATTGGCCACCACGCTCTCTATAGAAACCATTAATATTTTATACCTGTTCCGTGGAGAGTTCCCAGCCAGCTCCAGCACCCATGTTGTCCTCTAACTGTTCAACAGTCTTACAACCAATGATGACAGAGCTGACAGCCTCCTTCTGGAGTAACCAACGGAGAGCTACTTGAGCAACAGATTTACCTGAGGGAAATCAATCACGAGGGTGGGTCAAACTGTATACCTTCAATTAACTATCCAGATTAGATGATTAAATATGTAGGGAATAACATATCCAGTATCTCATATTCACATCTCAATAGGAGATACAAAATGGTCAGGATGCTAGATACAAGTATAAAGTATACAAGTATAAAAGTATACAAGTATACAAGTATAAAGATCTATAGCTGGGTCTTTTTTTACAGAGAAACCATAGTATTTTATACGAGACCATAGTCAAAGCCTACAAAACTGCTGTGCATAGTTTGAACACTAAACTATTCCCCGACATGTATGCACTACTAACAGGGAGAGCCCTTTCTAAGAGGTGCAAAGTTTCTCTCAATCAGTCTCAACTCTTCTCCCAGCCTCCCTCTTCCCCAACCACTCATCTCAAACCCCCAACTGCTTGCACTCAACAGAAATGCAATGATGTTTACAGATTTACCTTGGGGAAATTAACCACATGCAAGGAGGTTAAATGTAATCTTCATAAAATATGCATATGATGTAAATCATAAACATGTATGAACTTCTACTGGGGAGAGTATTTTCTAAGTAGTCTAGCCTCAACTCCATCTCTCCCCCTCCTCCACCCCCTGCCTTCCCTTCCTCAAAAACCATCGCACCTATTGCACTAACCCAGAATGTAACAGTACTGTACACATAAAGCTATAAAAGTTCAAATGTTCTGTAGTCAGTATCAATTTCTTTACTACGAAAAAAGATACAAGTAAGAAGCTTACTACAGTCAGATAGTTTACATTTACACTGATAAGAGACAGGGTGGAGTGTTAGTAGGAGAGATGTGGGAGTAGGGATGGGGTGGTAGTTGACATGAGGTGGGGTTGGAGCAGGGATACACTATGGGTGGGAGTCGGGACACAGTAGGGGTAGGGGTGGGAGTAGGGGTGTGGTGGAGTGGGGTTGGAGCAGGGATACACTATGGGTGGGAGTAGGGAAACAGTAGGGGTATGGATGTGGTTGGAGTAGGGGTGGGGTAGGGTGGGAGTGTACTGGGGTCGAAGATAAACTTTGCATGACCCACTAGAAGACCCTCCTCTCACATATGATGTATGCTAACTTCACGACACTGCATGAGCTCAAAGAAACACTGACATTTCAAATCAGATTGACTAACCTTTTGCTTTTCCAATCTCGGTCATCTTATCCAGCAGGTCCCAAATACTGCCCTCGTTTGCATATGGTGTAAACTTTGGACAGCTCTGATACCTAACCTTATCCCCCATTGCCTCAGACCAAGCCACACGGCTCCCTTCAGGGGCTGCTTTGTCTCCTTTCTTGATCTTTCCACTCAGCCATCCTCTGTAACAAAGAGAAACATTCGTGACATTTAAAGACAAAGATGGATGCATTTTGCAAATCAAAACTTCCGTTTAATTAACATTTCAGTACACTTCTCATCAAGTTTAATATAGTTTTATCCTCTACTCATCGGTGCATACAGCTATTAAACAGCATTTATATCAATGATAGCCCTGCCACATGCTGCATTGTATAATACTGTGTAAGTTACTGATGTGTATTAACCACAGGGATGTGCTCAGGAATATTTGAGTGCCGGGCAGATTGTGCGGTAGTGTGATCCACACCCTGGGAGAGGGATCTCATGGGTGAGGTACGTACCCCTCCCCACTGGACAAATTTTGCACATGAAGTATGCTTAGGTGGTTCTTTTTTTTTCCTATTCTGTACCATGTATTCTCACAGATTTTGGTTATAGTAAAATTTGTTAAATTATCATCAAAAACAGTGCCGGGCGGAAATGTTTAAAATACTGTTTGTGCTGGGCAGCATTCGGAACTGCTGGGCGCAGCCGCCCGGTGCCGCCCAGTGTGAGCACATCCCTGTAAACATATATCTGGTTGTTAGAATGTTTATCATATTGGCTTCTATCGCTTAAATATTTCAATAATTAACAAGTCTATGATAACAAACTGTTTACTTCATGTATCATGGCAAGCATCATGGATTTTCATGTCTTTTTGTCAAATTTGTGAATTTTCAGGAGGTATAGCCCATGCATTTGGAAATACCAGAAGAGAACTCTAGTAATCTAAAACCCAAAATTTAGTCATCTGATTAGATCAGATGGCCAATTAAAATCAACCCTACATGTTGTTCCACATGAAGACCTTTGCAGAATTATCACTATCGATGTTGTGTTCAGCAAGTACAGTAGCACTAATCAGGACAATAAATCTAGCCCTAACTCTAAATATATACGTCACACTACTTGATCCTAAGGCCACATATTCATAAAAACTGTTGGGCTGGGTCTAATTTAATTATATTTGTTTTAAGATTTGGCAGACATTGATGTTTCATTTAAATCACCCAAATTTCTCTGTTCTCCACGCTGGATTTGTGGAGGGAAAAGTTTAACTAATTACAAACCTGCGCTGCTGATTCAATGCAAAGTTCCAGTTGCAGAATCAACGTTTTATGGATACGTGACCCCAATATTAAAAGTAATAAAAGAATCACAATCAAATAGGAACGATTTAACTGTAAAATGTACCGACAATATCAACTAGTAACAAGCAGCAAACCGATGCATTTATATGTGCACAATTCCTGCTCTGAAGGTATCAACTACAGGTTAGTTAAGCAATGCTTTTATAAGTACAAATGTTTTGACAAATACTCAAATGGCCTGATGAGATTTTGGGGTTATATAGTTAGGCCATTAAGGAAATGTGATATCATTTTGATGCATTATTTTAAATTGGACGTGACACCTTAGTAGCTGACAATTACTTGGCAAAAACGTCCTATACCCTTTCAATGGACTCCAAGGTAACAAACCGAGTCCTTCAATTTTACAGACATCGGTAAATTCGGATTCTGGGTCCCTGACAAGTAGGCTGTACTGAGTCTAAAAGTAGAAAGGATGTAAAATAGAAAAAAAGACTTACACAAAAAGAAGTAGTATTGAAAAAAGCGATCTTCAAACATTGTTGATAGTTGACAGTTTGGTAAATCAGTACATCTAAGGGGGAGGGAGGGGGTAGGGGAGAGGGGGTAGGGGAGAGGGAGGGAGGAAGGAGAGGGGAGGGGAGGGGAGGGAGGAGGGTGGAGGGAGAGGGCTGGACAAGCTACAAGTGGTAGTCCTCTGAAATATTGAATGTGAATGCTGTAGCTACTACAAAAGGTTTGAGGTATAAAAATTAAGGAGGTAAAATGTCTGATTTTCAAACACATCCTAGGTAGGCTTCTGTTACAGATTTTAATCTCCTCTAATTGCACCATATATATTAAAGCTGAAGAGGAAATTGGAAACTAAAAGTACTAGCAACTTCCTATTGGTCCCCTTTATCTAGGTACCATACATGTTAACGTTGTCATGTACCATGATGTCCATGCTTTATAAACACATCCAGAGAATGCAACAAACCTGAAGTGTGATCCACTTATTGAGTCCGTGGAATTTATTGTAATCGATGATCTTTTGGAACTGCCAACTGCTGACGTTACTCCCACCGATGTATCTGACCTTCCCTGCTCTGACGAGGTCATCCAAAGTGCGAAGTGTCTCTTCTAAGGGGGTTCCCCAATCCCAGCAATGGATCTGCATAAATTATAATAAATACCTTGTCTGCTGGCACAGTTTTACATCTTAATGTTAATTTTTTTCTAGCTTTAAAAGTTTTATTACAGGAGTCTTAAATACTATTTATTAAGTCTGATAAGAAGCAAAGAAAGAATGTAAGTAACGAGCAAATTGATATGATGAAACATTTAATATTTCTTCCAAATCATTTTTAGCTCCTACTGATTGATGAAGACCTAAATATGCAAAATGATAGGAGTACCATGTAAACAGTACATGTCATGGGCATATATCAGTCTTGGATAATGATGGGGAAGCGTGTCTGTTCTCTGATACTAAGCAGAGCGCGACCATGGGTTCGCGCGTAGCGTTAAAGAATTTTTTCGGCAAATATACCTCCCAGATCGCCGGAAATAACACTTCCCAGACCCAATGATGCTCCCAAACCTCCTTAAATTTTAGATCTCATGGCTTAGAAATTATTTCATGGGGAAATACATGGGCGTCTGCAGAAACAAAATCAGGGGACAAATAATCCAAGTAGACTTTTGTATGCGATGGGTCTGGGGTCCTCTCCCAGAAAACAACTGTAGACTGCCGCAAATGCGATTTCCGTCCAATATTTAACAACTGTGGATAAATATAATAAAATGAGAACTGCTGCATGTCATTTGCGAATGCTGGATCAAACTGCACCAAAGTTTAATAGAGGGGAATTTGAAATGCAGCGTTTGGTCAAGACAAATTGGTGGGGACACGGTATATTATGTTCCCACCACTGTAAAAATTGGTGGGGACCTGTCCCGCTGTCCCCACCAGGATCTACGCCCATGGTACATGATACAGCACAGAAGAGTCTCCATTTAGCACAGGACGTTTGTAAAACAAGGGTGCTTGGGTAGTCAGGCAAAATTAACCAGGATGTATTAATCAATTAATGGAGGTAGGTGATACTCAAGGAATAGAGACAAGGGGCTTGTCCTGTAAATTCCTTTTACGAGTAGTGATGGAGTAATTTCAAGCATTAGCATGGCTCCCAGCTTCAGAAATAGCATTTCATTTCATTTCATTTCCTTTCATTTATTTACTTGATTGATCACCACATTCAGGTGATAATAATAGTATAAGCACATATAACATAAAAAAAATACAAAGAGTTGTGATAGGAAGTGCTCTAAGAAACGTTCATGGCTTAACGAGTAGAGCACTCCCTATACTTAGCTATGAAAATATACATAAATATATGTCTCTAAACAAGAAACAAACAAAAACGAAGAGAAATAAAAGAAAAACCATGACCCTGTCCCTGACCCCAAATTTAGTTGTCTAGTATGTGCTATTATCATTGGGAGATATATACCAACAGCACTGAAACAACTTGCTCAAGATTGTGAATAGTATTAAGGCGAGGTAGAGCAGCGACATACCTGAAAAAGGTCAATGTAGTCTGTTTTCAGCCGTTTTAAGCTTTCCTCGACACTCCACATAATGGATTTTCTGCTGAGGCCTCCTGAGTTTGGATTGTCATCCTCCATTTGCATTCTGACCTTCGATGCGAGGACAATCTTATGCCTCTCTTGTCTTCAGGTTATATGCAACGGTAAAAAAACAACATCATTAAAGGATGTGAAGACTCGCGCAAAAAGAAACATCTAATACCGGTAATTTGACCTAGTTTCGAATTAGGGGTAACACAATTGTTAAACACCACAATCGATCCCAGAAAATACACACACAGTTTGCTACCATCGGTAATTAGACACTAGTGTACAGTCAGTTCATACAGCTGCTGTCAATACCCACAGCACAGTATACAAACCATACAGCAATGGACATCTCGGGTCCAGCTAAAGATAACAATTAAGGTATCACATTTCATTACTGTCTGCATTTTGTAGTGACACAAACAAAACAACGTCACTTGCAAGCAACAGAAAGTTAACTTTTTCAGATAGCCACATGCGGTTTGGGGCGAGTCTTCAACGCCTTTTAATCTTTTAACAGGAACATTGCCACATTTACAAATACTAATATGAGATCTCTTTTCGAAAGAAGAAAACAAAATTTGTTCATAATTTTTGTGTCACACATTTAGTTGTTGATTTACCTATCTTTGCAGTGTCTTAAATTTGAAATTACTGAGAGCAATAAATTGGCAGCAATACTAGAGAATTTGACATTTAGTTTTATTCTTTAATTACTCTAATCACTCTTGATTAACAATGTCAACATGAGTAACTTTTGTTCTAGAGCTTAACTACTAATTTGTTGCATAATTTATTTTACGTTTCATTTTTATATATAGACTGAGAGCTGGGGGTGGGGGAGGGGAGGGGATGGGAGGGGACTGAGTTCTCATCAGTGTTCTTGAATTTTCTATATCAGGCTACATAACAAGTCTCATAACTCAGAGTAGAGTCCAATAGTTACAATTAAGTTTCCTGACTTGTATCAAGTCATGGATTTTCCACTTGTCGAGAAACTGGACAAACTCTTTTGAGCCAAATGATTGTATGTGTCAGAAAACTTTATTATTCAATTGATTAAATCAAATTGATGATTATATTTACAGCACATTATCGGATGTAAATTACAGCAGTCATCTGCAACATTTGACGGCCACCCTGGAATTTCCATGGTGAGAGAGCATGGACTGACCAGACCCACCACTACCCCCCCCCTGCCCCCTCCCCCACTTAGCATCAACTTGGACTATGGATTTGGGATGTTACATAAAGAACGTAATTGCTGTTAGCAAGCTCCTAAACTTAGTTAGTTTTCA
>JAIPMN010018527.1:632-12423 GCA_020650975.1 Apostichopus californicus
TGATCTTCTTTGGTAACTTGTTCCTTGATTGGTAACAAAAATGTATTTCATATCTACTATGAGGAGGATCTAGGTACCAGCACACATGGTGAAGGTACATGGGAAGGGGAATGGGAGGGGCGGAGGGGGGGGGGAGGGGAAGGGTAAGTACAGCTGCAATACACAATAAACGTACACATGCCCACGATTAAGAACGACTGTAAGATATGATGTAATCTTGGCACTTTCGATATGCTTTCCTTAGTGAGTAGGAGTGCGGACGTACAGTATATGTGTCACACATCATCATCATCTTATCATACATCATCACACACTATTACCAAAGCACTAACACAGTATAGAGTACTTCAGCTTCCCGTCGAAAACCCTAACTGCATTTGCGATTCGTTAGCTTCAGGGCAATTAGAACACAAATTTCTATTACAAAGAACAAACCGTCATTACTTGGTCATAACTCTCAACAAACACTTTGGACTCTAGATTCGAGATGGAACTTTAAAATGGAAATCATTCAACGTGAATAAAGTCTAAAAACCACATTTATAAATTGCATTCATTCAACTATAAGTGCTTTCTAAATACTCCTTTTTTTTTGTACAACAAGACTGCGAGCTATAGAGAAGCGATGACACTGTTCTCGTTTTTCATTTTGATCAACTATCATTTATTTTATTGAACGCAAATAAAAAAACAAAACAAAGGGCAACAAAAAACTTTACATTTTGAATACATAAATTAAGGAACAGAATGACTTTGGTGTGAATAGAGAAAGTAAATTATGTTCACCCCAACCCCCCCCCCCACCTCACCCTACAAAAAAAACCCAAAAATGATTAGAAATACAGCAAGGATTATAAATGAACAACAAGTGACCAATGAATCTATGTTTAATATACGACCCTCTGACACGAATATCCAATTTCCACAGGATCAAATTTAAATTCCACAGGATCAAATTTACCTCCTGTTTTACATTTCTTATTGCAACTGTGCCTGCTGCCAAGATCCGTATACACAGGATTGCCTCCTAATGTATTTGTTACCGTACCAGTCCGCTGTACGCAGGATCATAATTACCTCCAGACATCTTGCTTAATGCGGCAAGTATCTGCTGCAACTGAATCCCTTGTACACAAGGATCAGGGAAATATGACCTTCATTTTTAAGCTCCCGAGCTACAAAGGTCAACCAAACAGATCAATAGTATAACAACTGATCTATTCCAGTGAGGGGATCAAATTGTCCAAACAGATGGGATCAATTGAAGACATTCAGCGGATCACAACGATTTGTCACTGATGGATCACTACTGATGGATCACTACTGATCCATTCCAGAGAGGATCAAATTGCCCAAACAAACAGGTCAATTGTATAACAACTGATCTATTCCAGTGAGGGGATCAAATTGTCCAAACAGATGGGATCAATTGTAGACAGATTCAGCGGATCACAACGATTTGTCCCTGATGGATCACTACTAATGGATCACTACTGATGGATCACTACTGATGGATCACTACTGATGGATCACTACTGATCCATTCCAGAGAGAGGATCAAATTTGCCCTCACAGATGATCAGACCAAATGAAGGGAAAGACAGCTGATCTCTTGAACCTGAACCTTTCTACACAAGAGCACTTTCTTTTTTCAGATTCAATCTGGTATATCAACGTTGACAGATAGAAAATATTTGTAATTGTTCTCAAATACAAAAACCCAAACTTTGATCAAGGAATAAAAATAAATAAATTAAAAAAAAAAAAAAACCCGATTTTAGAATAAAAATTTGATTAGATTATTGGACACAGATAAAAATACAGAACAAGTTACTGTTTACTTTTTCCTTCCAAATTTTTTTTCATACAGTTTATATACAATTTGACAAAACTACGGGAAGAAAAACAAAAATAAATACACACGACTTGTTAACAAGTCAACAAAAATTGCTACCATTTGAAAAATGATAATTCAGGCCAGTAAATGTACTATCTTTAATACACGTTTTAAGATCAACAGAAAACATAGCTTGACTCAAAGTTAACACAATGTTATTAATATAATGTCTTCAATAAACTGACAATGTCTGTAATATAGGCCTAAAAATCGACCATACCATAACACATCCAAATATTAAAAACCAATTCTTATTCATCCCTTCACAAGAAAGGGTAGCACTGTATCAGAATACTCACATGGAATCATAAAAAACAAGGCAAGCCAGACGCCACAACTCTCCCCACCGACCCCCGCCCACCCGCCCACACCTCCACTGAGTGAATGATGCTACAAGCTTGACTGACATTCGGGATATTATCTCAAAATATTTTGCAACTCATCTCTGATATAGTTTTGGAAGCCTATGAAATACTATTTACAAATTCTCCTCCTTATTGGTACTACAGGGCAGCACATAATCTTGCTTTTGTAATATTTAAAACTACCATTCCACATTTTAAAGTTATTTATTGTCATTAGATTTTTGCAATTATAAACAATGACTCCTTTCGTTCATCGATCCGTTACACTCTCGGACTAATTATCCAGAGACAAAAGGGTGAGGGAGAGAATCTAACGGCACAACGTTAAAAACAATGAATAGAAAAAAAGATAATCGTTTGAGACGGTCACCAAATTGACCGATCCGGCACACGGTAGGTTACGGGGGGGGGGGGGGTTGTGAATTTTGAAAATTTGGCCACGTTTTTTGAAAAAAAAAAAAAAAAAATAATAAAGAATGAAATCTCGCTGAAACAGCGTCATCCAATCAGAGGGGACCACAGCTATTCCACCTCATACAAACCGGGGTCAATGAATCGTAATAAAAAAAAGGGAGTTTTTGTTGATCCCAAAGTAGTCCTTGTAATTGGAATCTGTTTTCACGAAGGACAGATTACGTTTACGAAAGGAAACATGCGCAACTACTAAGTGTGATGCACAGGCTGTGTGTGTGATTTTGGTCTGTTTGAAGTTTGAAGTTTGATCTAAGGCATTTGCCACAGATGGAACCATCATGAATGGCAACTTTTGTAAATGAAGTGAAGATGGCACGCAAGTTTCAAATAATGCTGTCAGAGTCCCCATTAATGGGACATCAAGGGTGAAGGTGGAGGACACACCAAAGGAACCACTGTAACAGGAAACAGACTTGCTCAAACCATTGTTGATTAGATTCTAAAAACCTGTTATTCTCGTTCTTCTTTAGATGTCGTCTCGTACAAAATTTCGATAATGTAGGGTTTCTGTGGGCAGCGTCTCACTGAATACATAGAGAAACTCAACAGTGAAAATGTAATGAATGATACAGTAGGCACTTAGGAACGACTTGAAGATTTCTAGTACAGTTGTCAAAGAGAATGCTTGAAAAGAAACCTTTGGACGAGTGGAGCTCGCTACAGATTTTAATTTAACAAAGAAAAATGAAGAGAGAAAAAAAAAACAAAGAAAGAGACAGAAAAGGCATCCTCTTTACTATAAACACAACAGGATGGGACCTCTTTTCCATTTTTGCATCATTTTCTAAAATCTGCATCCTACAGTCATCCAGCTACAAGACCTATCAAGTTTCACACTAGCCAGTCCAGTTCCTGACAATTCCTGAACTGAATTCCTGACAATTCCTGAACTGATAAAAAAACAAAAAAAAAACCAAAAAAAATTAAGAAAAGCCCTTTCAGCCTTTTGCATGAGAAAGTTTTACCATTTCGATGGAGGAATCTCAGAGTTGGTCACCGTCACAGAGATATCTGCTTATAGAAACATTACACGGTCCATTTGATCTACTGTTCCAAATTAAACTACAAGTGAACTGTATTAAGAAAGACTGGCAAAAAAAGAAGCAATATTATGAGTATGCTCTGATGTTTGGGGTATTCATATTTGCCTATAAACTAGTGACGACAATTGTTTCTTCATCGGCCAGACAATTACATTTCTGCTTGAGGCAAAAGCCAACGCCCCTCTGGGACTCATTAGTTGCATGGCTATGGCAGATTCGATTCTGTGATGCAACCGTACGGTTTTTGTTTAAACCATTATATGTAAACAGTAGCCTGCGTGTCTCTACTCCCACATTTCTGTTCAAATTCAGATTCCTTTGTTTACAGTCCTTAGAAAACGTGATCAATGCTACATTGTTTGTGCTTTGTTTCACAAATATCCTGTTGTTTTGTGAGCAGAGAATGACGTTACAATTCGACTTGTTTGTCAGATATGTTTTGCTTTTGACGTCAATTAATACTGAGTTTCTGAAAAATCTAACCTTCAATGCTACATTTTTTAATCTGCTTTTATATCCTTTTGCACGACAACAAATGAAGGCGTTGCAAACACTTCCTGGTCGGATCTGTTTTGCTTTTGACATCAAACAACCGAACATGGCCAGGAAACTAAGATATGTGAATCCCCATGTTATCATTGAGGGTTGTCATGTCTTACGATATGGATTCCTCTTGCTCGACAACTTCATTCTGTACGCCCCCCTTTACCTCTGGCCCATTGATGACCCTCTTCTGGTGGTTCATGGCTCTCTCGTAGGCCAGATGGACCGACTTCCTGACGGCCGTCTTTCGGTTTTCGTTCAGTTTGGCTTGGTCCAGTCCAGAATCTACCCCGAGGGGTTCCAGCTTGGCCCGTGGTAGCCATTGCCTAGATATATACAAAAGTTGTTAAAAAGTGGGAGAAATGAAATTTTTAAGAAGAAAAAGGAGGATGTTAAAACGATCAAGAGAGAGACTTTTAATTTGAGTATTGCACAATTTTCCAGTGGAGTTTGTCAAGACCATCATGGGTAAATTTTTTTCTTTTTTTTTGCTGTGTTTAGCCAACCAAAAACATTCACACAGAAATAAGAAAACAAGATTTAATAGTATATATGTATACAAGTACATATAACAAACATCAAACAGCTAAGAAGAGTCATCTCATACCGTTTGTGGGAGATATCCTCAAAGTGTTCATGTTTCTTGACATTCACGGCAGAAGACTTGAGCAAGTCTACATATGACATCATCATCGAGCCGCATGTGCTTCAAATTTTTTTAATGGTTTTTCTTCATTTTCATTGCAATTTAGTTCATTTTCTGTGACGGAGCAACGTACGTTTTGCTATATGCCGAATCTGAAAATGGTTTGTAACATGACCTGATATCGGGCGTCGGTTGTAACGTTAAAACCCCACCGATTATGATATTCTACCCTTGAAAAATATGAAAAGAAAAATGAAGAGATGCTAGCGGCTGTATGAGCTGACATACTGATTTACAAAATGACAGACCTTGACGATACTTTTCAAACAAGGATATCTCCCACACAGGGTAAGATATTTTCTCTTGGCTGTGTGGGTGGCGGGGTGGGAGGGGGGGTTGGGGGGAGGGGAGATATTCACCATTAAAATCTCTATCATATAAGCTATAGATGATCTTTAGGTTTGTATGGCCCTATCAAAATAATGAAATTGCTACCGATCAAGAGGCATACTCTAAATAAAGTTAGAATCTTATAAGGTCAGTGTCATACTTTCCTTTAACAGGAATATCCCCTTACATTGGGGGAACTGTATATTTGACCTACATACACTATATAGAAGTAGGCTCTTAATAATTTATAGCTCTTGTGAAATGTACCGTAGTTGTGTATGTTAAAAAGTCCCTATCAATTAATTTGTGGAGAGGGGGACTGTCCGAAGAGCCACAAAAGCTGCAAACGCGGCATGCAGAAGATTTTTCACCAGAGTTTGGTTAAAGCAGTTATTAGTTTATCACTGCTAGTGTAAGTTTTATCAGAGTGTTCTATTTATAGGTCTAGGTATACATCGAGCGTAAGAGTCTTAGTCTAGGCAAGACCCCGATGCCTTTCGCTAAATTGCATGAAGGCTAGGATGGAAAATGACAAAACAGTGGAGAGTGAACATCCAAAATTCAACACTCCAGATGAAAATATTCCCCTAAATGTTTTGAAAAATACAACAAAAATACATCCTTAAGGAAGTGTGTTGTTTTTTGTCACCTATACCAGCCTAAGCATCAAAAGTCCAGGACTTTCAAGAACTAAGAAAGAGGTGCATCTTATCCCCAACTTGATACCAACTTTTTCTAGACAGCAACGGAACCATGTTTTATCGCATGTACATATAGACACGCTGCATGCATGCTTTTGTTCACGATTGTTGTCGAAAAGAGGGACTGCCAAGGCTAATGTCACATCAATGAGGGCAGCATATGAAAATGAAATTCAGCTTTGCAGAATCTTTCTAACCATTGCCAAACAATGACCACAGATAGAGAGAGACCGAATCATGGAAACTTGGCCTGAAAGCAAGTTAGCCCTGAGAGTCCGCAGAACGGACTTGGAACGTCTGAATTGTGAGGGCGATGGAGAAATCTACTAGAAAACCGCATTTCATTCTTGAGATTAACTGATAAAAACTGGTATTAGGAAAGTCCACTTTTGTCCTATAACAGGTTAAAACCAGTCAAGTTTTATATATATTTCTGTATTTTTTATAAAAGCCAATTTGGAATGTCAGAGTACTTTACCTGATTGAAAACCATTTACAGACTTAGTAAGATAGTAACTAGTCAAGAAAAAGAAAAAGAAAAAAAAAAAAAAAAATGTACTAAATATGCATGTATGTCTGAAATCTACGACTCTTACCTTTAATTATCGAGAAGAAATTACATCACTGGTGGGACTCTAACCTTCATAAGCTTTGCCGCCACTGAAATTTATTCATTTGGGAAAATGTACATTGGGCCAAAAATCATGAGAATGCCCACTCTGTTCTCTTTTTGTCTTGTATTAATTTCTTTTCTTACTTTCTGTTTTTTTTTCCATCTGAATTGATGATATAACTTTGCCAAAAATTGCCATCTCATCTTCTCTCATTATAAGTGGTTGTCAGGTGTGGCATGGGTATTAAACTATTAATACACACTTATATTACTATTGTTAGAAAGTAACAATTGCATAAGAAGTGCATTGTGGTCAAATGGAGAGACAATGGACGATCTAAGGATTGGCGGTTCTAGTCCCTGGGTAAGGCACTTAAATCTACATTGCCTCTCTTCACCCCAGGTGTATAAATGGGGACCTGCGAGGTAACTTGTCAAATATAGCTGCCTGTGCCGGAAGTCCCCCGTGCGGGGGAGGGGGGTGGGGACACGTAGGTCTGGCGCATGCACTACGGCCCTGGGTGTGACTGTCTGCATTGTGCACACTTTGGTGTGTGTTACAAGTTAAGCATAAATGACGGGGGTTTCATGCTGTAAAGTCGTGTGTTTAGAAGGCCTTGCCCTCAATGAAAGACTGTAAAACTACATAATCATGTACTTTGATTTAAGAACAAACAGAGAGCAAAAACACACAAAAAAAAGGAAGAGAAAAAACTGTAATTCATAAGTTACAGAATTTGATGTGTGGTTGCTAACTTGCTTGACAAAATCACAGTAATTAATGTTGCACCGTACATCTTTTTTGCCTCCCAAGTGACATACATATGAAATGAATACACATTTCTGTGTGTCATGTTTATACTAAGCAGACTCAATCAAGCTGGGACTTATATAGGATATAAGTTTTAATTGCTGATAACTGTGGAAGTTTACCTGGTCATATACCATAGTTGTATTCCAATTGACATGAAATTCACTGAAGTTTAATAATTCGGCAATATTTTGAATTTAAAAGCCCATCTTTCCTTTCCATACCAAAGAGCCAGATGACAGTTAACCTCAACATGTAATCATAAAAAAAACTGAGAATTTTTTTTTAGTCCTGATTCTTATAGGCACAGTAGGCTAAGCTATAGTGTAGGACGTCTAGGCGATGCCTTATATTTATTTGTCTCTCAAGGTTTCAAATATTTTGCTGACATGACATTACTAAACTGAAGGGATATTCCGGTGAATGAAGGCTCTTGCAATTATTGCTTCATTCTGTCCTGTATCTTTAGTTGAGAACACTCATCCTATATTGTAATGCGAAAGTTGGCGATATTTTGTGAATGCATCTGGCCAAAGCAGAGTGAATGATGTTGTCATGGCAATTGTAACATTCAAATTCCAAAACCAGGCAGATAATATTTCGAACCAACCAAAAAAGCGGGTGCATTTTGATGAAACTCTAATTACAGAACATTGACATCTAGGCAAACACGTTCCGCATGAGTCACGTTATCAAAGACTACCAATGGCGATCCACTTCTTTGAGTCACAGAGGAGTTTGCCCGGTCAAAAAAAAAAACGGGTTTAATACATCCAATCAACCTTGATATCAATGAGTAATAGGAACAAGATATTGAGATGCAGTTTTCAACTTACAATGTGAAATATTAATATCTTTTATGTAAGTGTTACACTGTCAGCCATCGGAATATCCCTTCAAAACAACAAACAGAATCATTTGTTATCCCCGTTCCTTATTTTAAAAGATGAATTTCTGCCGCTTCAAAAACTTACCAGGTTCTTTTGTTGTCAAAGAAGAGGATAAGGTAAAGGTGTTCCTCTGTCTCTTGTTTCATGTTGAGGACCTCCATGGGGGGAACTGGGATGGGGACTCCATTGTGAGCAAAACCGGTACGAGGCATCTTTGGATTAATTATCTGAGGAAAAGACAAAGAAAACATTTATTTATACAAAAAGCATTTAACTTTTTATTCATTATGTGGTATAGTCAGCAGCCTTTTATATTTAAGGAAATTAATGATACCTGGAGTGTAAGACTGTTTAATGCACCAGGGGTGTAATACCTAAATGCACCAGGGGTGTGGTACCTAAATGCACCAGGGGTGTGGTACCTAAATGCACCAGGGGTGTTATACCTAAATGCACCAGGGGTGTAATACCTAAATGCACCAGGGGTGTTATACCTAAATGCATCAGGGGTGTAATATCTTAATGCACCAGGGATGTAATACCTAAATGCACATCAGGGATGTAATACATAAATGCACCAGGAGTGTTATACCTAAATGCACCAGGGGTATACCTAAATGCACATCAGGGATGTATAACTACATGCACATCAGGGGTGTAATACCTAAATGCACCAGGGGGGTTATACCTAAATGCACCAGGGGTGTAATATCTAAATGCACACCAGGTGTAATATCTAAATGCACACCAGGGGTAATACCTAAATGCACATCAGGGATGTCATACCTAAATGCACATCAGGGATGTAATACCTAAATGCACCAGGGGTATAATACCTTAATGCACAAGGGGGTGGTATACATAAATGCACCAGGGGTGTAATACCTAAATGCACCAGGGGTGTTATACCTAAATGCACCAGGGATGTAATACCTCAATGCACCAGGGCTGTAATACCTAAATGCACCAGGGGAGTTATACCTAAATGCACCAGGGGTGTATTACCTGATGCACCACAGGTGTTATACCTAAAAGCACCAGGGGGTGTTATACCAAAATGCACAAGGGGGTGGTATACCTAAATGCACCAGGGGGTGTTATACCTAAATGCACCAGGGGTTGTTATACCTAAATGCACCACGGGTGTAATACCTAAATGCACCAAGGATGTTATACCTAAATGCACCTGGGATGTAATACCTAAATGCACTAGGGCTGTAATACCTAAATGCACCAGGGGTGTTATACCTAAATGCACCAGGGATGTTATACCTAAATGCACCAGGGATGTAATCAAAGAGAGAAGTGAAAGGATAAGTGGGTTCATAATTCAGGTAAACAAGTTTATTTACCTATAAGTGAAGATTTGATATTACTTTCGTTAATAAAATGTGTGAGGTCTACTGTATTTGTAGTTATGGCTTGCCCATTACACTGTGTAAAATATTCTCCGTGTAACAACAATACCCATCAATTGGCATAAACTTGTTTGCCAAATCATAACATGCCTGAACAACATTGACACTTCATTATGGATTGCCTTTTTCCAATAAAAGTGCTTCATTTCTTAAGTAAAGGAAAAACCCACAGTTGGTTCTGTGTATAACAAGGACAAGAATGTCCATAACTGCACCACTCCCCTTCCTTTGATGTTTATGACTTTTCTTACGCTTACTATTTGGTGGACATCTTCCAGGGAGGCCATTTCTGGAATGTACATCATAGGGAGCGAATGTCTTTCCGCAGTGTTCTGAAAGTATCGTGATGCCAGCCTAAGGGGTTGTCGCATGAAACGGTACATTTGAAGAGTATGGGCAATAATTATTATTTCTAACACATCATTTAACAGGCTGCGTGGATTGGATAAGGTAGATGCCTATGGTGGTTGGTCGATATCGGGTGCGGTAGATGTAGAGGGTGGTTGACTGATTTTGGGGGAGATAGAATGCAGCGTTTATTTGGTCTTGGTACATTTCCTCCCACTCTCGGTCAATTACTAAGACCAACGTGGTGGTCTCCAGCGCCCTCGGCGTAAAAGTTACTGGCCGTCTTGGTGAAATAACAACTGTAGCAGCTGGACCATTTAAGAAATTGACTACAAATTCTACATTATTAACTGTCTGTGGAAGCTTGGAGAGTGATGTATTCCCCGTAAGTACCATATTTTGCCATGCCGAGGACATATTTGACCGGTCCAGGTCTGTGACATTTCGTTGAGGGTTATTACCCCCCGAAAATCAACTGTGTCTGCTCTGACAGTTTTAAGAACTTTTTCATCTCCATCATAGACAGATGCGTGATATTTCCTGGCCTCTCGTTCCACCACCGTAGGCTTTCGCACGTTTCTCAGTTGCTTTCAAAGCTGCTTTTACAAAACATCCTGAACATTCAGTTCTGCTATCCCACATTATACGATTTTCAGTTTGTGGTATATCTTTCAGGTCCCAGATCCCTTCGACGCTTCACCTAGGTGGGTTTTTCACGCCATTTTGAAGTTTTGACTTTCGTACTATAGGCTTTCCATGGAAGGCCGATCGGCCATCTTCCAAAGATGGCGTCTCTCTGTTTCGCCAGTATCGTATTGTACACAAGCCGATTTCTACTTCCTCGTTCTACTCGCTACGGGAACAGCAAACTCTCTTTTCAATAAGTTTCACCAAAAATGTTGTGTGTTTCGTCGTCCAGTGCTGTAATTGCACGACATTCACTTCAACAGTTGAATGTGAGTATTGCAATGGCCAGCAAGATGATACCCGTGGCTAAAAATACTTATTGTTGCGGAACTAGCATGTATGTTTACATACTGAAAACATTTGTACCAAAGATGTCTTTTTGCTTCAGTCTTTAGTAGTGGTAGTGTATGGCCTGCCGTTTATGCCAACATATGATGCAATCTTAGAAATTATTTTATCTCAAATAATCACTCCTTATTTCAGACGCTGTTCAAAATATTACAATTAAGTTCCCCAGAACTAATTTCTTCCGAAAGAAAAAACTAGAGCACCAATGGTGCAGAGCTCATACCTTTTCGAGCTCAAAATGTAGGGCCCACAAAACTTTATGGCCCACCAAATTTCAGGCCATTTTTCAGATTCCACCAATTTTGGGCCCATGAGGCCAAACATTTTAGGTTCAAAGACAAATTGTTACCCCTAGCTCAAAACAGCGATAACCCCCCCCCCCCTCCGTTAGCAGAATCCTGGCCACACCACTGGCTATAATTCCTATTTTCCCCCTTTAAATCCTCTTTTACCCATTCTCTCAAGCAATACCACTGACCTACCCTATTAAACTTTCTCCCCTCTACCAGAGCAGACATAACTTCACAAGCACACCTTCCCAAAATTTTGGCTGGCTGCCTACATACTGTACCTCAGGCTCAAAGACTTCTAAGAATCGGCAAGTGCTGATTGGCTAT
>JAIPMN010018529.1:5404-26155 GCA_020650975.1 Apostichopus californicus
TACTTTTTAAGAACAAGTCGCCCAGGAAAGAACCTGGGCACGAAAACCAAACTACCGAACGACTGATCCGCTCTCAACCCCAGTCCCCTTGCATCGGGACTGTGACTGTTTGACCATCGTCAGGTGTGCATTACCATCCCCTCGAAAGGGAACAGATACTACACATGATCTTAGCCAAAAGGCCGAGAAGCACATTGTTATGGTGTCCATACCTCAACTTTGAATTCTTTCCGAGCCTTGATCACATTTCGGGACAGCCACATATTGACAAAGAAGCTTCCGGCTCCAACAAGAATGACGTAACCATAATCATCCGATAGAGTGCTCAGAGTGCCCGGCATCTTCAAGTTGTGGTTATATACTTTCTACACAGAGAATCACTGTAAATTCAAAGAACTTATTTAACGGTGTTATAAGGGGTCGGAAGTGATGACGGGAGTGGAAGGATCTCATCTATGTTGGTGCTTTAAACTATAGCGAGAAATCAGTCAAATGAACTTTCACTTTTAGTTGCAGTGAAAAGGTAACAAAATTTCCAATTTCAGAGTGATAGAATTACACCCCTGCCCACCCCCTCCCTCAACCTTTTCAGGCTTCCTTTCAAGTGGCTCATATTATAAAACACAGGCACTCAAAGGTGTATTACCCAAATGAAGTTCAAGTGATGGAAATGATTGCACCAGGCTGTGCATCTATAATACCCCTTACACAAAAAGAAATTCCTCTTATACCCCTCTCCTTCATCCCCGTTCCAGGAAGGACATAGCCAAATTTGTTGCCACCAAAAATGTCAAACCATGCCTACAGGTCTTGTGCCAACTCATCAATACTGCTAACATGCCTACGTATCCACAGTAAACCAATGGACTGGATTAATATGTGACCATTCCTACAGATTATGGTCTCATTTACTCCCCTCCCCCACCCCATCGAAGTAGGCCCTAAATAATAACATATGTACGTAGAATGGCCCACTAAATGTGGAGTAAATTAGTACTGCGTCCACCACCAACCCCCCACACCCCAGCCTAAATTATGTCCTATTTAAACGGAAGTTAACGGGTTTGAACATGTCTTTTCAAAAACTTGTCATGCATGGTTTTCATTGAGACCTATGTCATAAAAATAAATTAGGCCTACCGATTACCCCCCCCCCCCGTTTTGAAGTAATTTTGCCGTTAAGGGACTCTTACTGTCAAATTATAGCTCTAGGCCCTATAGCAGTATGTTTTTACTGATGGAAGTCACCCGCCCAAGATTAAGAGCCGGAACACAAAGTCCAAACAGCTTGATCCACTGGTATAGTCTCTTTATATGGTTATTGAGGATAATAAAATACTTACCAAATAAAGAAACAGAAATCTTCTTCTGCGTCGCGGTTGATTGTTTTTACTCTTATAGTCTTCTCAGATAACGGCGTCCGTGATTATGTAGCACGTGAACCCAAAACTGCATGCATAACCATGGGAGTCCGTATAGGCAGTTATCAGAATCATATAAGCGTATAGGTTAGACTGTTAATTTGAGGCGTGTGAAGAATGATTGCATCTATTTTAGGTTTGTGTACACACGACGGTTCAATATCAAGACTATGATATATACCAGACTAAAGTTACCGTTCGTCGCGTTCTGTTTACATTTGACAGTGTTCGAGATATTAGACAAAAGCACAGTATAGTCACTCTGGCAGGCTGAAGCTTATGGAACGCCGACAGGGCAATGTATTATGTTGTTTACTTCGATACTGTCTGTTATCATGTTGGTGCCTCCTTTGATGTTGTTGTCTCATTTAATGTTGTTGTCTCCTTCAATGTTGTTGTCTCCTTTAATGTTGTTGGCTCCTTTGAAGCTGGCGGCGCTGTTCACAATGTGAATACGTATTTTGTCTTCATAAAAGTGAACAGCGCCGCCACAATCAAAGGAGACAACAACATCAAAGGAGACAACAGCATCAAAGGAGACAACAACATGATAACAGACGGCATAGAAGTAAACAACATAATACATTGCCTTTTCGGCGTTCCATACATCCGATAGTTGAAAGGCAACAATGGAACCGACCTGCTCAGATTTTCCAATTCTAAAAGAAACACATCAAATATTTATGTATGATTATGTCAAATATAGTTTTCTTTGTTTCTAAAGATCTAAATATATCTATTGGTCAAACTTTCGCGTCCTCTGACAGCAGAATGCATATGTTTGAATGTCTTTTCTGTACCTTGGTCAACGTTACCGCCTACCATTGCACATTTCGTGTACACTTCATCGTACATGTTAAGGAGTGTAAGTAAGCTCAGTGATTGACGCCGGTGCCTTTCAATCATAAGGTCACCAGTTCGAGTCACTCCAAGATTAATGTATGTCGTCCAGTTACAGGGTTGTTGACAATTAACAAGTCATAATCATGGACGTTAAATATGAATCTAAGAGACTGACTTCGGTCAGTTTGCGGCTTTTGATAAGCCAAGGAGGAGGCTTCTTCGCGAGTCCATGCTTGAAGGAGGATCTATGATACATACATATATACATACATGTTACACAAGCCCTTTACAGTGCCCTTATTTCAACGAGGTCAAATTTTGAACTGAGGGCCATATCTTGAAACTCATATACGCCAAGCTCTCGGGTCGTTCCGCCGAAAAAGAAATGGTAAAAAAGGATAAAGACAAAAAACAAACAAAAACATAACAAAAACAATAAAACAATATAGGCCTAACAGACGACAGTAAGATAAATACATATCAATATATGTTATGAAAACAATACTTACCGTGATCCTCTGTCTTGTAAAGTTTAATCAACTGCGTCAAGGTGTTTGTCGAAAACGGTTCTGTGATAACCCCTGGAGGGTATAAGGAAAGAGTACAGTGACAATGAGAGCATAATGTATGGAAACTTAGTAACAATTTGAGTCTCGAAAGTTTTCCTTTGAATTATATTAATTAATGACGAAAATTAACAAGAAATAACTGACTTGGAATTAATTTATTTGGAATAGAACTGGACCTAAACCAATGACCTGTGTTCTACTTATACTACGTTATTCAGCCTTTAGTTGGTGGAATTTGGCAAATTGAAATTTTGACAAAGAGAATCGAATTCATGGAGATTTCTAATTTGCACACTTGGACAAAGTGGAACTCATACAATATACTGATTGCCCCCCCCCCCCCAAAGGAAAATGTCCACTTTTTGTCATGCAAGTTCTTTCGATAGTGTTGTTCTGAATGTTTGATTTACAGTTCAAAATATCCTACTTTGGTACACTACATGAAGTGCAATATCTTAATTGAAAGAGCGATTTTCACACGATCGTTATGCTTGCACTTTCGAGGAGTAATTTCATTCTTCTCCTCGAATTTTGTCTTGTAAAGCAGTGGCCCGAAAACTTGTAGGCCCACAACCCCCGGCCGCAGGAGCTACCATGAGGACTAATTAAGCCTCGACCCAGCAGACCCGCCTCCCCTCCCCTCTCCCACCAACTCATCAGAATCGATGCTCGGAATACACGATGTGCGATGGTGACTTTGGCAAACTCCTATAAACTGTGAATAAATCTTCCGGCGTCTGCTGACCACTAAACAATAGTCATTTCACAATTCATAAATATCTGCAAGTTAAGTAACATGTAAATAATATGCCTCGAATCCAAGTAATTGATTGATTCGAATCAACAACCACCAGTCGTGTAAAACTTTAAGATAGAACTGACACTGGACAAGAAAAAGAAAATAACAACAATTTGAAGATATTTCAATAAATTATTTAGCTAATTTTTGTGGACATAAGAACAAATATGACAAAATAATAATAAAGGTATACAAGTACTGTTGTTTTTCTACTTTCCGGTCGAGGTAAATCAAATATAGTTTACGCATTTTATACATAATATTGTAGGTTGTTTTAAGCCAAATTTGTGTCAAGTCAGGTCAGTAAAATTGTTGTAAAGGCAAGTCATGTCAATTCATGGCAAGTAATATATGTTGTCAAGTCACAATTCATAAATCCTTATTTGCAAGTTAAGTTAATTAAGTCACAAAAAACATGTGATCCGAATCTGACTCGAGTTCAAGTCATTGATTCGAGTCAATAACACAAGTCAAGTCATATCAATTCATTACAAGTAAACTATATTCAAGTCACAATTCATAGTTCATTTTTTATTTGCAAGTCAAGTAATTAATAATTATTAGTTTGTGAAACTTAACTCAATGCCATCTTTACTTCATGTTGAAAGGTTCACCACATTTAGGTTCAGCATTGGCAAAACACGTATCTCCAAAACTTTAAAAATAACTGTAATAAAAAAGAGACGACAATTAAGATGAATCTCAGTAATTGGCTAGATGTCATATTTAGACTGAGACAAGTATTAAATTAAGTTAATTTAATTAAGCAACTCTTTTAAGACAGTTGGATCACCTGCCTTGTAGAGGCTATGAAGAAACATCAAATATGTGGTATCTCCCAAAAAGGGGTAAGATTTTTGCTAAGTTGCTTTGGGAAGTTGTTCATGACAGTTAGCTCTGTCACATAGATCAGTGATGATGGAAGGGTTTGTGTTTAGTAATACACACGGGGTTAGCGATGCGATTACACGCAACCGCCTCCCCACCCCTTCCCACCCGCTCCCTTGACTAAACACGCCCGTACACATCACCGTACCCACCACCCTCTCTCGACCCAATCTTACTATTCGAAGTTTGCCAGTGGTCGCTATACAATATCATGTTGTAACTGCCTCCAACCATGGAGCTATTTCTCCTACACACCATATGATTTCGGCATTGTGATTCCTCGAAGTGTTACGTTATTTGTTTTACTCCCTCTTATCCTACAGGAAAAAAAATACCATTTAGCTCACTATACTGCACAAAACAAAATTCGTCACTTCTACAGATTTCTGCTGGTTCCTTACTTTGCAAAGAGTGGCCAAACAATGTACGATAGTATACGCCCTCAACTTATGTTTGGTTTGTTATGATCGAATGTTTGATTATTCTCTGCTAAAATATTGCGTTCGTATGTTGTGCCTCAGTAGGTTTGCATAGGTGTTATGCTGTGTAATTACGTACGTACAGTAAGTACTAAGTACGTAGAGTCGAGTCTGTACACGCAAGTACAGTGCTAAGTGTAGTAAGACAGACTGTGGCCACAGGAAAGATTGACCACTTACCAAAGAAGACGAAGTTTATCCATCACAATCTTGTGGAATCTTCAACTTATTTTTTCTTGAACCGAAAGTGTGCTTGGGAAGACAGTTTGAAGTTTCATTTTATAGCGATATTGTTGGTTGTTTCACCAAACTTGTGTGAAAAATAGGACACATTTTTGAGTGTCTATCTTGAAAATTGGTTAGGCTACAATGGCTTGCGCTACGATGAAAAGATCGTTAGATTTCGACCCCTTACACAGCCCAGGAGGATCACCAAAACGACGAAGATGCTTAACAAATGTTTCTCCTTCTACATCATCACATATAGGCTGTCGTCAAACATCGCCGTTTACTTCTGTTACCCCAAAAATCTCTCCTAGTAAGTCCTATAATATGCAAATAATGTTCGAGTACATTTAAATTTCAGTTAAACTTCAGAAGGCCTAGCCTAACCGACCATAGACTGCAACTGTTAGGCAGTAGCCTAAGTTATGCAATACACAATTCGTCCAATGATTCGATCACAAGAATGTAACGTTAGGCTAGATCCAAAGTCAGTTTTGTACTTGAGTGACTAAGTTGTAGGACTAATATTGGTCTAGGACTTGCTGTATGGATTTCTCATACTCTTACTTGTCATCGACCTAGCTTAGGCTTAATTTAAATAAAAGAAAATGTGGACGAAAAGTTGCTGCTGATTATCCTCATGCTATTCGAAAATATGTAGGCTAGCCTGTGTGGTTGACAGCAAATTTAACATTCTGACATTAAATGTTGTCATTTGTGGTTCTAGGATTAGGAGAAGTTCTGAACATTCACAGGCATCAAGTACATTGCCAGTGTTATGGGGAAAGGTACAATTCTTATACTGTTATAGGCCTAACCTACCGTAGGATGCAAGATAAAGCCATTGTTTTTGTCCCATTGGTTCAATTATTATTCCACATGTTACAATATAACTTAAAGGCATTGAAGACTCGCCCTAAACCCTGTGCCGCGCTCTGAAAAAGTTAACTTTCCGTTGCTTGCAAGTGGAGTTTTCTTCTTGTCGCTACAAAATGCAGACAGTAATGAAACGTGATACCTTGTTATCTTTTATCTAGACCTGATATGTCGATCACTGTTATATACACTGTGTTGTGGGTATTGGGCGTAGCTGTATGTAATGACTGTACACTAGTGTCTAATTACCGACGGTAGCAAGCTGTGTGTGTATTTTTGGGGATCGATGGTGGTGTCTAACACTTCTGTTACACCTCATTCGAAACTAGGTCAGATTACCGGCATGAGAGGTTTCTTTGTGCACGAGTCTTCACACCCTTTAAGCAACTTCTTCATTGCTGATCACTTTCACTTTAAACAACAGTCAGGTAGCCTATGTGACTTGTAAGAATTACAGAAATGGAGATTTGCTTTTCTAGAAATTGTTGCTGAAAATGTAACTTGGCCAGCTATGAATAGTCAAGAAATTCACTCTGATTGGCTATAACAATGTGATTGATGTAAGGATGAGACACAGATTGTCTTTAGTGTTGTGATCAAACTGATCAAACTGACCAAGCAACATTTGCAGACTTTATAACTTCAGAGATAGAATTACCTGACTCAATTAATTTGAAACACGTTGTGCCACACTAGTAACATGTAGGTTTGATGGAATCTTTTAGCTGATTTGGCTTACAGACTTTTGCCACCTTATTAGAATTTGCAAAACTTTTGTTGAGAAACTTATGGTTAATTGCCTTGTATTCTTTAATTGCTTAGCTCTATTACATCATGCTGGCATTGAATCCACTTTATGGTGACTTTTTATGTACTTTACAAATGTATCTCATTCAGATTACTATTTCTTTCTCTCTTTAAAAGGTCAGTTGGCTCAAAACATTTGTCAAGAATGGAAACGCATCAAAAGGAGAAAACGTTTAGAGGAGTCTTTCCCCGACGATGTAGCCTCCCATTCTTCAGTTACGTCACAGATGCTTTATCCGTCTTTTACACCCCAGACATCCTCCCTAGCGACCTTCAATCCTGCTGTCGGTTTCCCCGCTTCTTCTTCCTTTAACTTCACATCTTCAGCTTCTCATCATCAAAGTGCAGATGAGGAAGCTGCTTGTTCCTCACGTGGCAAGGAGCAACCTCTATTCACTCTGAGCCAGGTTATCATGATCTGTGAACGGATGCTCAAGGAACAAGAATCGCGTATGAAGGAAGAGTATGATAAAGTTCTCTCCTGTAAATTAGCAGGTAGGTATTCATAGTCTAAGTAACATAGTTGTACATGTACAGTATGTAGTAATAAAAAAAAAAATTCTTAAAAAATTCTAAAAAATAGACAAAGAGGGTAAGAAAGGGTGTCCAGTTTATGGAGGAGGATCTATGAGGGGGAAGATTGGAAAATATTTGTTGATTGAGAGCTTGTATGAAAAATGGTGGCATATTTTGCAGCTTTTCACTTACAGATGAATCAAATTTTCTTCAAATTAATATCTTTAGGAAACTACTGTACACTACATCAGTTTGTTCCAATTCATTCCATAATGGAACAACAGCTGATTTGTTTTTTTTTTGGGACAGGGGAGGGGGTTGGGGTATTTTTTGGCTCAATGGTCCAATGACTCGCTGGCTTGCACCTTGCTGACAGTAATACTGATATATAAGGATATATTTCATCACTCTTCAATGAATACAGAAAGTTTGCATATACTATACAGATTTAGAATGGAATCTTAAAAGGTTTTGTGGTTTTTCCCGTCCATAGAACAATATGACTCATTTGTGAGATTCAACCAAGATCAGATGAGAAGACGGTTTGGTGACAATGCTGCGAGCTGTAAGTAATATTGTTTTAAGGGGGTTAGGAAACATATCTTGTGCAGTGGGGTTTTACAATTGCGAGAAGGATCTTGGCACACCATCAGACTACTTTGCAGTCAGTCTGTAGTGATACTGTAAACTCATTGTGGCGAGGAAGTTTGTCTTTCATATATCAGTGCTTTAAAGTACAACGGACATGTTTCCAATTTTACCATTATTCAGTTCATTTGTTGTGTGTGATAGCTTCGTGCAAAATCTGCGGAAAGTTTTTGAAAGCTCTTCGTGTCTAAGATAAAGGTTTTGATAAATCTGGGCAGCTCATTAAATGTGTGCAAACTGTGACATGAAGCATGTTGTGCTCATCAAAATTTCTATTTTTTAGCCGTTAAGAAGTTAAACCCTAATAACAAGCCCATTTATATCATTTGAATAAGAAGACAAAATATTTCAAAAAATTGCCATAGGTCACAAACCTGTGTGCAGTGCCCTTGAGACAAAGGATATGAAAACAGAGAGATAACATAACAGAAAAGTAGGCAGTCACTCCCTGTACATCATCAATGTGAATAATTAGCTAATGTTTATTCATAAATAAAACTAGACTTGAGAAAAGACTTGTAAAATGGTCATTCTTTAATGGGAGTTGCAGCTATTTTCATGATTTCTAATGCCTTTTAGAGTGATTAGGACAATATTGTTCATAGTTATCTGTTGACCTTTAAAATTACATTTGGCAATGAATTTGCCAAATGTGTACAATCTGGTGATAATATATATAAGCTCATGAGAGAAAAGAAAAAGTCTGAAAATAATGTTTGTTTAAATTCAGTCCACCAAACTTGCATCAAGAAATAAGGGATGAACTTGAAAGGTTTTAAAAATTAAGAAAAACCAATAAACATTTAATTTGTGGAACACGAAAGTGTCTTCATTTGGACTGCTAATTAGGAGCAGCCAGTTCTAACGATATACTGCAGATATCTTGTCCTAGGTTAAAGGGTATCCAAGTATACTGTACATACAGAAGGAGGTGTCCTATTGTGTGTGGTGCCACACAGCTCATGGTTTATTCATAGAAATAGAAATGAAGATCCCCATAACAATGTAGCACCTTTAAAGTTATGTCTCCTTCAGCTTAGGTAAGTTTGCGGACTATCAGTAGGAGAACAGTGTGAGTACTTGACGAGTTCTACAGTCAGTAAAATTCCCTTGTACGAATACTTGCTTTAGCACTAGTATCTACATAAAATTGCCCCATTCCCCCCCCCCCCCCGAGTATGAGAAGAGTACCAATCCATGATGGTGAGTACGGGGGTGTACACAGGTAACGATGCTACAAGCAGAACAAGAGTACAAGTATGTGCTGGCTTCAAGTCTGGTACATGTAGTTTACTGGATTATGCAAATACTGTTGTAATAACCTTCAAGCAGAGTTTGAGTACTGCTTTCAACTTTATTTTTTGTTTTGTTCATTTTCAAATTGCTCAGAGCTGGTGATGAATTGCTAGGAAGCTACTGTATACTTAATGAGTCGCATCACACATACAGTGCTTTCCTTTTGTTTTGCAGATGTGTCATGAGAGAAGGAGCAAGGATGGTGAGTTACCAAGAGGATGTCAGTGGAAGCAGTTTACAGTGTCAACTTGGCAAAAGAGTTAAGAAAAAAAAATATGAAAAGTTAAAACAACTCCAAAAAAGTTTTTCTTTTTAATTAAGGGGGGCACTGTTGTGACCTTCAGTGTGTGACTTGCGGAGGATTTGTCTTCAAAAACCGAGAGTAGTGAAGGTCTTATAACAAATTTTAAAAGCGTAACATACATGTAGGCCTACTATGCCGTAGTTTTGACAATTGTATTTAAATTGCTCTGCAAGATAGCCAAGACAAAAAATATTTGCTTCTTTTTATAAATGTATTCTGTGGAAGTCAGATTTAACTGTTCAACGTTTTGAAGGCTTATAACGACCGAAGTACGTCATCACAACGTCTTTGTATATCACTCGATATTATGTCACATTTTCTTCAGGCATACAATTTGAGCTTGTCAAAATGGAGTTAAAAAAAAAAAATCTGTCGAGTAAAAATTTCACCGGGAATTGGTTTAAGGTAGAGCAGTTTAAACGACAAACAGCGAAGATCCTTAATGGAAGTTGGTGAATCAAAGTTCTCTTTAGGCTTTGGATAACCGAACATGTATGATAAAATAGGTATATAGTATACAACAACATTTGAGAAGGATGTGGTTCTATATGTCAGTTAAGGAAATTTATGCAAGTTTTTGTCTAGCCCACCTGACCCCTTCCCATCAGCACTCAAGCAAAAAGACAGAGAAGCAAGTAGAACACACATAGGTTGCTTTTGTACCAGATTTACACTTATTATACCCTGTCAACATTTGACATTTATGTGTGTCAGCCTTTTGAGACTGCAGGAAAACAGAGGGGGTTGGGGTGGTGGGGGTGGTGGGGGGGGCGGTGGTGTGGGTGGGTGGTGGGCGGGTTATTCATTGTGATGCTGTCTCAGGTACTACTGTTCTTGTACACGGCAGACCTGTGAAGGTGGAGGTAGTCAGTATATCATCCAAAATACCCAACTGTCATAACTCACAAGATATGCCTCTCGTTTGCTGGATAACGGAATTGCAGATTGGACCAAATCACTTGTAAATGTGAAGATACATTTCTCCAGTAGTATTGTATGTTACCAGTTACTGTGGTTTGCCTCTTTGGTATCCCCATACTGAAGTGCTAACTATGCTTTAGATAACAGCTGTCTGGAGACTTGCGATCTTGACACTTCATTTTTGTTTGGGATGAAAATCTGCAACAAAGTTACGAAAGCAGGCTACTTACTGTGTTCTGCTCAGATATATTCATCATTGTGGGAGAAATTGGTCCAAAAAAATGCGGTTGAAATTTTTCCGTACATAATGCATTAGAGTACACCATGGTATTGCTACTTACGTTTGTCACATTTCATACCTCCTGCACTGCAACTTAAAATTTGTGAGGTTATCTTAAGTATTATCCTTTGCACTCATTGGTAAACCGTAGACAGTTCTTAGTTCTGCTTCAATTTGAGTTCCATTTCAAAATGTACCGCAGCCCAGTTCACATGTGTAGCAAAGTGTGTACACAATGGTACTGCAACGTAAATGTGTGATGTTTCACATGTTCAGTGTACATAATAGTGCAACGTGTGCATATTTTAATCATACTAAAAACTTTTTTTAATTCATGTACCGTATTAACTTTTGCCATCGTGTAAAAACTGATGTTCTTTCTTTGCTTTTTAACACGTTTGTTTTGTCAAGATGACAAGATGGGGTCAACTGGTGTCAATATTTGATCAACACCATCTTTATTCAATTAAAGTAGCTTCATAAAGGCCATGTTTATGGTAAGATAGTCAGAATTATAAAGAATCGCTGAAGTGATGGCCTAATTCCAATTTAAACGTGAGATTCTCAGCCACTGTTGGCAAATAACTGATTTTGAGATTTTTATCATTCTTAAACGTGTCTTGGGCATTATACTTTGCGTCCGTTACGTGGTAACTCTTTTAACATTTTTCTCATCAAAAGTTTCAGAGAAGGAAAAAAAAACAACACACACCCACAAAAACCAAATATATAAGAGAGATGGGGTGGGGGGGGGGGCTGGTATGATACAAATGCATTAGAACTTGGGGTGTGGGTTGTCAATGGTTGCATAAGCCATTAACTAGCATGCACAGACCTGTTTCTACATGAAATAGTGGCTCTTCAGTGGGTGCATATAAAACCATAAAATAACATGCACAGACAACCCGTTTCTACATGAAATTGTGGCTCTTCAGTGGGTGCATATAAAACCATAAACTAGCATGCACTGAAATAGTGGCTCTTCAGTGGGTGCATGAGCCATAAACTAGCATGCAGACCTGTTTCTACATGAAATAGTGGCTCTTCAGTGGGTGCATATAAAACCATAAACTAGCATGCACTGAAATAGTGGCTCTTCAGTGTGTGCATAAGCCATAAACTAGCATGCAGACCTGTTTCTACATGAAATAGTGGCTCTTCAGTGGGTGCATATAAAACCATAAACTAGCATGCACTGAAGTAGTGGCTCTTCAGTGGGTGCATAAGCCATAAAATAACATGCACAGACAACCTGTTTCTACATGAAATAGTGGCTCTTCAGTGGGTGCATAAGCCATAAACTAGCATGCACAGACCTGTTTCTACATGATATAGTGGCTCTTCAGTGGGTGCATATAAAACCATAAAATAACATGCACAGACAACCTGTTTCTACATGAAATAGTGGCTCTTCAGTGGGTGCATAAGCCATAAACTAGCATGCTGACCTGTTTCTACATGAAATAGTGGCTCTTCTCAAATAACTACAGCTTCACTAAATGTATGTTAAGAATTGGCAGGATAAAACCTCCAGCTAACAGCCACTTAACCAATGAAGAACTGCCAGCACTGGCAATTTTGTATTGGTGATATTCTTCTCGTAGGTTCCAAGGGTGCATGGATGTATTGCACACCCTATGCATACCTTAGTCATTGACGGTCTTTTGTAGCATATCCCTCCAAAACGGGATTAATTTACAAAAGGGGGTAGACTACGGTGGTTTAGTATCAGCATATCTGCACAGGATCAGTCTCAATTGGAAATGGACTTACATGAGTTAGAGAGGAGAGGATGGGAGGGGGATTTTCTGTTTTCTGCAGAGCTTCGGGTAAATGCTCTATCTCGGGTAAACACAAACCTCCGTGAGTGTTTCTCTTTCTCTTTATTTTGTGCTTAGTTTTCTTCTATCTTTTTATTCTTTTGAAAATTTTTTCTCCTAAAACTTGTAAACAAAGTGAGTCAAGGTGACAATATGTAGCTCAAGCTTGCTAGAGTGTATTAGATACTTGATGTCATTTTAAGTTAATTCTTTCTTCTTCAGGTTGTATGCAGTTCAGACTCGGGGGGTGGGGGGGGGGAGGGGTGAGTGAGATTTCAAGTTCATCTGTAAAGTTTTGCTATTCAGTTTAATTGTGTGAAGTCTTCTTGTGTCATGGATAATAAAAGCCTGGCCTTCAGGTTGGGAAAACGAGTTAAGGATATGTATTAGAACTATGCTTACAATGATATTGGTTACCACGATGATCCCATTAGCCGACCACCATTGGGTCGGCATCGATAAGGTCCAAGAAAAACGTATTGGACGTCTTGAAGGAGAAAAGTAAACTTTCATGTTTTTAACATTTAAGCTATGTTTGAATGTCTGAAAAATGTGTGACTTCTATTATATTTTCATTTAACTTTATCTTATAACATTATTATTTTTTGTTTTTCTGCTTATTTTATGGTTTAACATAAATGTATATGACACATTTAAACTGATGGTTATTATTCAATAAAGATGAAACATTAAACATGCATGGTATTGGACGATGTGTTTGTAATATTTTATTTGCTGTTATTTGTTTACCAATTGTACTATCTTGACTTGTTTGGAGTTTCTTTTTTAGGAATTAATGCAATTTGTGATGTATTTGGCAATCTCAGTATATTATCGGTGAAATCAGGTCGGTTAGAAAGTGTTAAAGATCCTGCTAGCTAACCACATCTACATACTTCTAAGGTCTTAACTCCTTCAGTGCACACAGTAAGTTCCAGTGATTTATTTAAGTCAGCTGTATATCGACGTGTCAGAGAAAGACTACTGTTGAATTCTATTGGAAACACTGTTTACCGATGAAATCTGTTTTTATTTTCCTGGCTTACGACCCTCCACAAAATCCCAGGTTTTGGAAGTGTCAATCTAAAGAAAACCAGCAAATATATCCATGATCTGCTTATGACAGAAATGTGCAACTGACATGTTTTCAGAGAAAGGTGTCACACCTAACATTTGTCGAGGATTCATACTTTTGGTATTTCCAAACCACTGTTAGTTGTTATTCAGCCAAATGTGGGTAATCTGCTCCAATAACCTTTTATTGTGACACGAGAATAACATGAAGTGTCCCTTGATCAATAGAACAATAAATACCTTTTATAGCAAACTTGGTCGATTAATGCATGAAAGAAAAGAGTACATGGTGATATAGTATCTTTTGAATAATAGAAGTCTATTATTATTATTCCCTTATCATGTCAAACAGCTTTATTATAAGGTTACTTGAATGTCCATTCTCCTAGAGACACTGTTAACAACATTAACAAGTACCTTAGCATATTGTAGTTCATCCATACATCAGTAAACAGACAAATATATTACAAAGAAGCTTAGATACATCTTATAGGTCATCATAAATACCCACAAATATGCTATAAAGAAAATTAATGGACACTCAGGTTCAAACTTTTAAAGTATTTTACTGATGTCCTTGAGCATATTCTCCTACTATGACTATTTAAAGGGTGTGAAGATTTCGCGCACAAAGAAACGTCTCATACCGGTAATCTGACCTAGTTTTGAATGAGGTGTAACAGAAGTGTTAGACACCACCATCGATCCCAGAAAATACACACACAGCTTGCTACCGTCGGTAATTAGACACTAGTGCACAGTCAGTGCATGCAGCTACGGTCAATACCCACAAAGTGTGTAAATAGCAGCGATGGACATCTCAGGTCTAGATAAAATAACAAGGTATCATGTTTCATTACTGTCTGCATTTTGTACCGACACGAACAAAACGTCACTTGCAAGCAACGGAAAGTTAACTTTTTCAGATGGCCGAATGCCGTTTGGGGCGAGTCTTTCAAAGCCTTTAACTGTCTTAAATCAACCCTTCTCAAATGACAATGATATCATGTGAAGGCCCTGAGCTTTGAAGGGTGAGTACTTTTATTAGCACTTACAAGCAACGCTAAGTAGTTTATATAAGTATGGAGGTGACACTGACAACAAATATGCTGGGAAAGATATGGTCAACTCATGTTACAAATAACAACAAGCAAACTACTTAACCCCCTTCCTCAAGGATCTCATAAGCATAATTAAGAATCTACTCCTCACTGATTCATACTCTTTGTTCTTATCTTTTAGAATAAAATCATATTGGCAAAGTATATGTCCATAAATTAAAATGTATGGAAAAGGAGGGGTACCACTAAAACAGACAATCTTGAAAATAGTCTGTTTGGTATTTCCACCTGAACCCTGCCACTCACTATAAATACTTCACCTAGTACAGCAATCCCATGAGAGGAGAAGTGGTTGGGGGTGCCTGGATACCCAATATATGGCCAGGGTATATATGCAGATGTGTCAGAGGTTAAGTGTGAAGGATCACTTAATTGGTAACAATTAGATGTCAAACCTCGACAATGTGGTGCATTTCATTATTTGAAATGTCATGAATTGTCTCTTAATATTAATCGCAGCTAAACCCACTTTCTTATGATAAAACAAAAATCGTTTCCTATGACACATCATCATCATCCCCCTTCGGAACCAGTTTTTCAATCAACGGATGTACATGCTACCATGGATGACTGCCTGGACAGTTAACTGGTACAGGCACTGGCAATGAAAACGAGAAAATTCTCACGTTTTCCTCCTTGACATTCAAGTTGACTCACTGGTGTCAGTGAGCAATGAAAGCCTGGTCGATTTATCTCTTGGACAGGGGCAATGTCCTCTTTGTCTCCTTGTTTTATAAGAGACTCTTATTTCTGACCCTTAAACATTGGCTGCAGCAGTTCTTTGTTTCTTGGCTGCTGCTTCTTTCTGTTTCTTTTCCTCCCTCACTCGCTTCAGTGCTTTCATCTTTCTGGTTTGGAGGTTGCCCAGATCTTGTTTCTCCATGTGGACCCTTCCATGAGTAGTTTTGAATGCATCTATGCTGATGTTCTTCCTCTTCTTTGGCTATTAGGAGGATCAGAAACAAGGGAAACGGTTCGTTAGTTTTACTACAAAACATCTACACTTCCATTTTCCAACTGTGACAGTACAAATAGCCACGACTCTTAACTTTTGAAAGAGTATCTGAATCAGTCTTAATTACTTGTCGAAGGAAAAAAAGACAAGGAAAAAAAGACACTCTGTCTTTTATTCAAATGCCATCAACATTGAACAAGGGCGTAGGAACCGGTGGGGGTGGGGGGGCGCCAGCCCCCCCAGTGAAAAATATGGTGGGGCGGAAGTATCATTCCGCCCCCCGCTCCGCAAGTCAGAAAACCCCTTTTTCATTTCCAAATGAGAAAAAAAATCACATTTGGAACACCAAATTACATCTAAGGCCGGTTGAAAATTATTTACAAAATGGAGTGGGTGTTGAAGTGTGCTATATTGCACCAAATTGCATCTGAGGCCACCTGGAAATGCAAAAAAAATCCAAAAAAAGACCCCCCCCAGGCCGGCCATCAGTCTACAGCCCTCCCACTCAAAAGTACTTTCCTACGCCACTGACATTGAATATGTAACCTTATCATTGACATGAAGATGTCATGAAAAGTTTCCTGTACCATGTGACATATATCAGGTGATCTGTACATCACAAGCAATTGACATTATAGCCATTTAAATTGGTATATATCAATTAAAATTGCCTATTTGTTTCTTTTCTGTTTTGTAGTACATTTATATCGCATTCTATCAATCATATACCCATAGACCAATATAAAATGGCATATGTTGATTTAAACTGGTATACATGTCAATTTAAATTGGTATAATTTTACTCCCCGTGACGTGTTTTCGATGGCCTGCCATAATTTCACCCGTCACTCATGCTAAAGTGTAACGGATGTTACAGATTGAAAAAGGTAATTAATACTAATTATATATTATTGTACTTTACCTTAGCTGTTTTTGGCACCTTGAGTGACCTCTTGTATAGATCTGTGGTAGCCAGATGTGTCCTTCTCATAACTAAGTCCATAGAGGGTCCAATTTCTTCCAATTCTACCCGCGGTGTTTTGGTCCCAGATTTCTTCAGTAACGTCCTAAAATAGGAAATGAAACGAGATCACTGATGTGACAGTATATGTGTGACATTAATAGGGGAATTTATAATATCACAACTATCTTGAAACTATTGAAAATAAATCTAGCATTCTGCACTGAATTTGAAATCTGCTTATACCATTTCTGGTTGGGGGGGGGGGAGAGGAGGGGAGTAGGTGCCAGAAGCCTGCGTCCCTCTCATACTTCGTGGCCAGGGATCACATTCCACTTTAATTCTATAAAATCCAGAAAATGTCGGGGAGGGGACTCCACATGAAAATTCAAATCTTCACATGTAAAGGAAGTAAACCAATAAAGGAAAACTGACTGGGAAGTTGCAATCAACTTTGAAATTTTGCTAGAACAGTATAGGCCCTCAGAGATACAAGCCCTGTGCTCTACCAACCCTTACAAGTCTTCTCAAAGTGTGTCAGATTATAAAACAAGTCAAGTTTCAAAGTTTTCTTATAAGTTTAATTTTGTACAGCAGGATTCAATGCAATCCATTTTCACTGAAGAAGGTTCTGTTCTGGACCCAAATCTAGACACTGTTATTCCATCGGACATAACATCCTCCCTTTAATCCGAATCATTCACTGCTCTTCATTAACAAACTCTAGAATCTTACTTGTAAGACTTCAAGACTACTTTGCCATCAACAGCAGTGAAGGAGAGGACATGCTCTAGCCCAGCGAGGCGGACGTTTTGCACCATCGGACCCCGGAAGAAATCTATGATATACAAAATGAGACCAAAGTGATAAAAGATTATGAAAGTTAAGCAAAGGAAGTTTAATGTTTACTTTTATGATTGCACTTTCATTACAGCAGAGAGAGTAGATTTCCAGTTTTTTCTTCTTCATAAATCCATCATTCCCTGCCTTCGTAAAGAAAAACAATCGGAATATAGCCTCGTGCCTTTAGATATTGCCAGACTTAGCAACTGCGACTTGCAACTTTTCTTTAGAATTTACGGCATGCCAACATCCTTGCAACTTTCAACCCAACTTTTAACGATTGACAAAACAAAAGGTATCCGAAATACGATTCACAATCAAATTTCCAAATTCCATCCAACAAGTTTTCCCCTCAAATGCCTTTGTTTAAAGCAGAAGGGAATCAAAAATGAATTATGGACATCTTTACGGCAAGAAAGTGTTAACAAAACTGCTTATCTATTGCAAATGTGGGATCAGGTATTGAATGGCAAATGTTGGTCGAAATAGTAGGAGCAAAATATATACAAGGGAAAATGCCACAATCCTTTTAAGGAAATACCATGTTTTATGCATGTTAATTGAGACAAGAATACTTTACAATTATTGAATTTGGATACTTACTTATAAGAAAATACTTCAATCTCTTGTAACTGTGATCTGAATTGAACAATTCCCCAGCAAAAACCAAGCAAGGTTTACTTCCGACTGTCAACTTTGTATTCTACAAACAAAACAGAATGTTTCTTAGAGACTCATTGATCTTCAACTTTTACAAGCCAGTTTTTTAAGGACTGTCAGGGATATAGTCGATTCTCTGAGAATACATAACTCCACACAATGACTGGGAGGGAGCCATTATACTGATGTGAACATTGAAAAATTGATAAAGTGACATTCTCATAATTACTGCATGCAAACAACATCACACTTTATGACAACCTCAACTTATTATTTACATTTTTCACTGTTCTCTATGTTCAAGTTATCTCTTTTATGCTTTTAAACTAAGATAAATGACGGTGGATTTTACTGAACATTGCCAGTAGCAAAAAAGGCATCAGTTGCCCTTTTGGACATTTCAGAACAGAAATAGTTAGCAGCAGAAAAATTTGCATGGTTTCCATACTTATCAGCATTGCCACATATTACAGTATTGCTTATTATCAGCAAATATTGCTGGATTGCTCCGATAAGCCTGAACAAAAAATTTCCAATAATATGTGGATAAATAATATGCATTATCAATCTGAGACATTGTCCAACTTGTAAAAACCTGTGACGCAGAAATGGAATTGTCAGGGTCCACATTGGCTGAATTTTTCCAACATTTAGTTTTTACAATGTTAAACAATCCCCAACCAACCTCTGCTTCACACCAACCAATCCAGATCCTTTCATTACCCTTAATGATCCTCTTAACGAGCCTCTCAGTTCCTAGAAAAATAATGATATTTTTTTTTTACCTTGAAGGAGTTCATCGACTGGAAAGATTCTATTCCGAGTTCAAACATGTCAAGGAGATGATAATCATATAAATGACCTGCAGGAACAAAAAAAAAAAAAAATTTTCAATTCTATACAAAGGAACTAGCTATATCTTATGGCATAACCTACCACTACAACATACAGTATAAGCTGGTTATTAAAGTTACAGTACTTGGCAAACCACAGGATATCGCGCATTTTTCAATTCTTCAAATTACCCATGAAGTCGGTCTTATCAAAGACCTTCGGAAAATGTCTTCCTTTTCCTACTAACTTCCATAGGGCCGAGGATTGTCATCCATTGAAATGCTAAGCCACGAAGATCTGTTTATGTTAGTAGCGACTAGCAAGTGACCCCAAAATACAGTATTATTCCTTGAAGAGATGAGAAATCTCTTGCTGTAGAAATTACGCATTATGGGAAGATATAGCTCCGTTAGAGATCTTGAAAGAGACTTCCCACTCACTTTCATGGGGCCGGGGTTCCTCATTCTATTGAAATGTTAAGCCAGGAGGATCTGTTTATGTAAGTAGCAAGTGACCCCAAAATACAGTATTATTCCTTGAAGAGATGAGGAATCTATTGCTGTAGCAATTACACATTATGGGAAGATGCAGCTAAGTTTTAAAGATCTAGAAAGACTTGAGCACTGTATGAAATTTAGCACACAGATGATATTGAAACTGCAACATATACTAAAACCATTTTAACCTGAGCTAGAGAAATACCTTCAGCCACCTTGCTAGCTATATGGTGAAATGCTATATATGGCTTCAAGTTTATATTCCTTGTATAGAGTATATCAATCATACATATTCATTTCCATAGCAACACATCCAGCCTGGAGTTACTGTAGAACACATAAAATTCTTGAGTATAAAAGTTGAGTATTATTATGGATGCCAACAGACAAAGTTTCCCCTGACCCTCTATTAACAGGGAAAAACAACGACAACAACAACAAAAACGAGGAAATAAAATTAATGCTGTCACGCTTGCATTGAACATTTGAGATATCAGAATTTTGTTATCACAAAATAACAAAAATAAATATGGATCATCACATACAAGGTTTCTACAATGTGTATATCATTGCATTTGTGTCATAAATTTGGCCATTTTTGTTAATTCATAGCACATTGCTACAGTATGGCACACTGGATAATTTATTTCCTAATATAACAAAATACAATTAATGACACTTTACAGCCTCTACTGTACCTGTAATCCCAACTCAAATCATAAAGTGTAGCAGCAGAGTTTCAAACATGGATTGAATACAGTCAATATGAAGTACTTACCCATGACTATATTGTGGGGTCTCTTCTTGTTGTGAGAACCAAACACAAAGAGAGATGCATCATTCTTGTTGGAAAAAAATTCCTGTTGATGAAAAGCACCAGTGTGTCTGTCGTTAGCTATGTATCTTGCAAAGGCCGACCTCTCGCGAGTTGCCTGATTGTTGAGACTCTCTCAGATCCCAGTTTGTCCAACAGACAAGCAATCTAATCTAGGCCTAAACGAGAGCTAGACATGTTCACCTTCAAAGTTGCCTATTGACCAGTCAAACCTCCCATCCCATGTTATAATTTTGGATGATGTTATTTGACAGACTCGTAGTGTGTTCATATTCGTAC
>JAIPMN010018530.1:0-18608 GCA_020650975.1 Apostichopus californicus
CACTTCTCCCACCATATCAAGTATATTTTCAGGTGATTTATACCAGAAGATATAGTTTTGGGGTGTTTTAAGGCTTAGGTGTCCGGAATTAGAAGTGTCCATGCTAGTAAGTACTACTACTATGTGTTAGCTGCTTCTAGGTACACTGACATAGCTAGTACTGTATATTGACAGCTTGGTAAAGTCTGTGAAACAAAAATGTTGTCCTTGGACAGCAACACACTCCCTCCTTCATTGAGGGTCTCTTTTGTTGAATAGGATTCTTTCTCACTGATAAATCCCTAATGACAGGTCAAAAGCCACCCCTTTCAAAGATGATTATTGTACATCAGGACTAATTGTACAATTTTTTTTTGCCGATATAAAATTTAAGATCATCACTATTGTACATGGGCTGATACTGTATATCTCAAACTTTACTGGATTCGGTTATTTATGAACGATGATACTTAACCTGTCTCAGACTATCCATAGATGACGACAAAATTGGTAACTTTTTAACGTTACAACCCAATGACACCCAGGCAGAGTTCATGACCCTCCTCCTCCCCCTCCTCACCTCCCCCTCCTCCTCCTCCTCGTCCTCCACCTTCTAGATCTACCACTTCCACACAGTCAACGAGCTTGTCCATGGAGGACATACGTACAATATGTGTTTTTAGGCTATACAAGTACAAGTTTATCAGTTACCCCGAAACTTACAGTGCTGGTTTGAGCATTAACAAATTACTACAGTAGACTTACTTGTCTCTTATATTTATGCACTCCGATCTACCTAGCCTACAAACTGGTATCATTCTTGCATCCTGTTCCCCCTTTCCCCCAACTCGGCAGTTCCATGCCTTGTCGGCAAAAAATGGTGTTCACCAAAATGAATGATAACCCTGTATGGTAGATTTGACTGTTGGAAGTTCCAAGACTCGTAAGAAACCGATGAAAATTGTTACGCAAGAGTCGCTAACAAAAACGTGTACTTATCTTCCTAGGTGGTAGATTCAGAAGGAGGTGAAAGTGGACGATGCCCAGGGAGCGAGGGCGCAGTGCTAAAATGTTCCAATGTGTAGTTTAGGTAGATGGGACAGAGCAGATGTGGAGTGGGAGACAGGTAAGAAAGGAGCGAAGTGAATTTGACTGTCTATCAGCTCCAATATCCATGGGTCTTGTGATGATTTTAATATTGCAAAACTCAGAATATTGTGATGACAACAAGTTTTGTAGGCCAATATTGTAGCAATTTAGTGCCGGAATATAAGCTCAGTTGGGGATGTCCACATTTTCCTCCACATGGCCTGGCCACATTAAACCCTTCGTGGAGAACACTGCAAAGGTGTATGAACTCCATAAGGTTATTCCACATTGCAATTTGTGAAAACTAATCATTTATACTATTTGCCCAAAGCCCTGGATAATCAACAAAAGACTGCTCAGTGGGAGATCTGGAATGCCTTTGTAAGTTCAACTGTAAATGTTGTTCTACACATTTTTTTATATAATTATTTGCTTTTTTGTGTGTGTCAAAAGCTTGTCCTTGAAAAGTAATACAAATATAAATTTGCCACAATTGAGGCAATCATACAGTACATATTTACAATGCAGTTCTAAAAGAATTTATCTCCTACACATATAAATTACAAAATGACTCAAGAAACCTCAATAAACAGAAATCCAGCTGGATTAGTGATGCCCTTGCCATATTTGCTATTATGAGGACATTCAATGCACAAAGTTGCAAGTTTTGACTGAAAAAACATCAGACTGTTGTTTGTAATCATTTGTAACCATATATATACTCAGCATTGAGTTCATACCTTCATTGATTTTGAAGTTACCTTGTTCACAAAATTTTTACACTTCAAACTTCTTGACCTAATGAGGACTCTTGAATTCCATCGATAGAAAACAAACAAAACAAGAGTTCGCTAAGGTGGATCAACATACCACGTACAGTATGAAGTTAATGCAAGCTTAGTTTTTGAGTTTTAAAACATGATTTTCCGACCTCGACCTCTGGTGACCTTTATAATAAATGAGCATCCTCTACGAAAAAAAACAATTTTGGGATTCTAACTAATTAGACTTATGTGGATACACATACTGAGTATGAAGTTCATCCAAAGCTTTGTTTAATGTCATCAAATTTACAACGTTTTCACTTTGACCACTCTTGACCTCAAATGACCGTTGTCCTGCTACTCTTTATGCTGCGTCCATTTTTAAACTAAGTATGTGTTTAACTACTTTCTTAGAACAGTCATGTTGACAGATTTTCTCCTATTAATTTACTTTGTAAATTACATGTACATGTATAAATGGCGAGTTTATAATCCAAGGCATCACACACTATACATGCACAGAGCACAGACACACACAAAATCACCATGACAAAACTTCCTTAAATTTGCCTTTGGCAAAGAATCCGAAACTAAATTCCATATCTCACAATCCAGAATGTATGCATAAATTACGTTTGATAAATGCGAGGGTAAACTGTAGATGGGTTTTAATATATATATCTAATATCATGGAGAGATAATTTATCAACATCAACTCAAAATGTTGTTTTTATAAATATCATCAGACTCAGACAGCTAATATCTCCTCAAACTAATCACTAATGGATCTCATATATCAAACCCAGCACCGGGGAGAATTAAACCCAGACATACACACAGTATATCTATCTAGACTCAAAATTATCATATTATTCAACTATTCAATTGTTTGCCCAATCAGTAACACAATCTACACACAAAGAACCCTAAGAATTCCATCTCCCAGGTTTACTACAGTACAGTACTGTAGGTTGAATCCGTAATTTGATGGAAAATGTTTAACTTCGCCCGGGCTGCCATTTTACATCATGATAGTTATATGCAGACATTTAACGGTAGTTACGGTGTACCAGTGCTACTGTACCTGTTCTATGTCGTTTTCTGTGTATATATATTGTTACTTTACATCTCTGTGTCATTATCGAATTGTACTCAACCAAAAAATGACTACTGTACCAATGAAAAAAAAAGATGGACAAAAATTAGAACCCCCCCCCACCAAAAAAAAAAACGGGGAAAAAAGGGGGGGGGGAAAGGGAGAGGAAAAAAAGGGGGGAAATGCACTAAATCTCAGTATAGGCAGATGTATGTACATCTTACTTTTAACATCATGAACCCTCCCCCATTCCCCAAAAAACCTTTTTTTAATTCCCCCCCCCCCACTAAAAAAGTGTTAAAACCTTTTTTAAACATCCTAGCATTAACACTGCTGTACTGTAAATTTTACTATCCAGTACAGTGGCTGTTGTTATACATGTGTAGATTACATTATTGTACATAAGTTTATATATATATATACTGTAGTCAGATTCAGTGTCTATGTTCATGTATTGCTGTAAAACCTGATCCAACAAATTGCACTGGAAATCTGAGGGGAAAGAATCTATCCCATCTACTGTATATAGCTTATATTACAGCCTACACTTAAGCTCTGCTGGCTGCAAAAATGCAATATTGCATATCTTGCAATTTATAGACAAATTTAGATTCTTAGAAACTAGGCACAGTAGACGAGAGTGCTTTTAGCAGGGAGACATGTAAGCGAGGAGCAAAGTAAATTTGTTATTAATTGCTGGCCCTGAAATTCTGGCTAGTCACAGTAACTGGCTAAATGGCCACAACAAATTGCACTGCTGGGAAAGCGAAAGAAAATAATTTACCTTTATCTTGCTTACAGCTGCCGGTAGCAAGTTGCAATGTTGCATTTGAGCAGAGTCATTGCTAATGTATACATTTAGGTGAAAATATGAAATGTGAATAACATAAAACATATTTGGTATCTTTGGACAATTGTGTAATAATTCATGTAGCTCTTAACGATAACATTTTTTGGGTATCATGAAAACGTTACGGCTGCTTATACAAACTACTGTACGTACAGTAAGAACCAATTTGTTAAACCTCCAAATTATAGAGAAATGTGCATTTTTAGGTCACATATTTTAACAGTTTAAAGATTAATACATTAAAAACATAGAAACATAACCATACTTTAAAACTCATACAATTGTAATTATTCTCTGGTCTTAACGTAAGTAGTTTATAATTTGTTAATTTAAATGCAACTGATTTAATTCCAGATTTGTCCCTCTGTTACTTGTCCTTCTGTTATCAAGATCACATCCTTTTTAATATTTCTCCAATTAGGGAAGAAGTTATTATTTTAGACAATATTCTTACAAAGGCAGGGTTCTGCGTCCAGGACACAATGTTTTAGCCAGAGACTCAAAATCTTCAAACTGCTAGCCCACATCCAGACACAAACTTGTTTTATTTGATAAACAAACCTCACTTAGATACACTCACATTTAGGCCTTTGCATAACATCTTTTCAAGAAAACCACAACTTGTTCTGAAAAGAAACAAATTTCTTCCAATCCTAAAGATGATTGAATTTGTTCAAGAAAACAATATAAATCATAACAATCAACTGCAAGGTACAGGGTTGACATTTCCATTACAGACTTTTCCATACTAATAATTTAGTCAATGGTGCGATTCCAAATTTCCCGTGATTTGATTGGCTAATAGTCCCTTACCCATTGTCTGCAAACATTCTTGCATTTGTACTGCTCAATGAACACAAAGTACACAACTACAGTACTTGTAACGTTACTTTCCTGTGTTGAGGTAGCGAAGTTTTTGCTATAGGGTATCATACGTGTGCACTCAAATATGATAACATAAGGCCTTGTCACAAACGTACGTTTTCGACAACAAGCACTTCTAATCTCTCCTGATTGTCCTAATTTTCGTACATAACATAAGCCTGGTATAGGCTGCATATGGTGGCATTCTCCACATAGAATCTATATCTCCCTCAAGAAATGTCCCGAAAAGCAACAGGCAAAGTCTTTTTTGATAAATAAATTTAAACAATTTTTTTTTTTTTTTGGTGACTTGGATGTTGAAGAGCATGAATGGCAAGTACATGTGGTGCAAAGTGAGGCAATTTTAGGCCACTTTGGGCCTCCCGAAACATTTTTACTACCGAGTAAAGAGGTTTGTTTAAACGTGACGAAAACTTCAGGCTCTCAAAGCGAAAACTCTTCATGGTCATGATACGGAGAATTCAAGGTTCCATGAACGTCCAAGGCGTTTTAAGCTATCCAGTGAAGGGTAGGGTTTACAGTACTAGCAAGTGAGAACTTCTACAAGGTCTCAGAGACCACGTAACTTTGACGATTTAGTGTGTCAGTCAATGGCACAATTATATGCAGTATGCCACTGTACTTTATTACCAGCAAATATATATTATTGGGCTGCTCTCAAAGGCCTGTAACACTAGCTGATGTGTGATGTAATTCAGGAAAATGACAACTGGTGAGAACTTGACTTTTTAGCCAGTAGACTTTTTAAGCCTGGTAGTGTCATACAGGACCCTTAAAGGGATACAGTATATCCAATGGCTTAAGTTCTTTGCTTCAGTAATAAACCTGGTATTGTCATACAGGGGCCTTAAAGGCATACTGTATCCAATGGCTTAAGTTCTTTACTTCAGTAATAAACATGGTATTGTCATACAGGACCCTTAAAGGGATACTGTATATCCAATGGCTTAAGTTCTTTACTTCAGTAATAAACATGGTAGTGTCATACAGGACCCTTAAAGGGATGCTGTATATCCAATGGCTTAAGTTCTTTACTTCAGTAATATACCTGGTATAGTCATACATGACCTTTAAAGGGATACTGTATATCCAATGGCTTAAGTTCTTTGCTTCAGTAATTAACCTGGTATAGTCGTACAAGACCCTTAAAGGGATACTATATACTGTATCCTTAATATATCCTTATATGGTTAAAATTCTTTGCTTCAGTGATAATGTTCTGCATCTTTAGCATCTCATAGAATTTTTTTCTGGCAAAGATAAACAATTTTTAAAATTAAGTGGTATATCTATGAATGCACCTGGCCACAGCTACTTAGCATACAGTATATATCATCGGAACAATTCAGCTGAAAATGTTTTCATAGTATATTTTTATCTTGAGTTCATAAACATGATTTTTCACATCAGTGGTTACAATCTCAGATTGCAACATGGTCAATTTCTGACAAAAACTTGCTCGTCTTTTCGAAGCAATGTCTCCTTTTGACTTTTCCATGTTCCGTTTCAGTTTGCAAACCTAACTGTAATATGTAAATTTCCCTAATTAAAATCAACTTCTAAAACTTACTCAAATGTAACCAAATCGGTATGTACAGTAGGTTCTAAGTGCACATGTAGGAGTATATTAGTATTCTGCAGATAGGTAAAAAAAGGAGCCAAGTCAATTATCCTAATGAACTTCACAATCAAATTCATCACTTGCAGACTTGCTAAAGTAACCTGTTTAGTTCATCTTACCTCATCTCGCCCTCATCTAGCTTGGTCGTTAAGGGTGGCGGCGTTTGATACCGCAAAGATTCTGTTAAATTCGACAGAGGATGCCGCTTTAAAGGCATTGAAGACTCGCCCCAAACCGCGTGCGGCCATCTGAAAAAGTTAACTTTCCGTTGCTTGCAAGTGACGTTTTGTTCGTGTCGCTACAAAATGCAGACAGTAATGAAATGTGATAGCTTGTTATCTTTAGCTGGACCTGAGATGTCCATCGCTGTATTGTTTGTACAATGTGCTGTGGGTATTGACCGCAGCTGTATGTACTGACTGTACACTAGTGTCTAATAACCCACGGTAGCAAGCAGTGTGTGTATTTTCTGGGATTGATGGTGGTGTCTAACACTTCTGTTACACCTCATTCGAAAGTAGGTCAGATAACCCGCATTTGACGTTTCTTTTTGCGCGAGTCTTCACACCCTTTAAGGGTGGCGTTTGATACCGCAAAGATTTTGTTAAATTCGACAGAGGATGCCGCTTTAATAACAAACTGATCTCTATCCTAATTGACACCACTCTATCATCACGATACAATTAACAGAGCTCTGTATAACAAAGCTTTCTCTGATGTTCCTGACAGGGACAATTAATAAGCAACTATGACTTCCAAATCTGCCATGATGTGTTGCAACACGATTATTGATAGTTATTGTTTACAGCTCTCTGAGACTGATCGATGCAATTACTGCACCACATCATCTTTCCATATGGCATGTGTATGACGCTGCTGTGAATTAAAGCTCCAAAATGATTCGCTGTATCCCCCCGAGCCAACGAGCGATGATCATCATGAAGTTCAAGGAGACTAGTGACAAAGTGCTGGTAATTAATTAAACTGTACAATCTGTGAGAATTAGCCGGTCGATCTACCGGATAAGTACAGTACAAACCAATTGGCATTGGTTACAAAGTACTGTCATTTAAACAAGCAATGTTACATGCATTACTTTACTACTGGGATTTGCAATACTCCTCAAGTGCCCTAGAAGTTTAAGTGCAGTGAAACTGCTGGGTTCATACAGTATGTACAATGTGTACAGTACACACATATTATATGTACGTGTAAGGCATCTCGGCATGGATAATTCTACAGTGCAGTGAACTCCGCGCAAACTTTTGTTGAGAAATCTTCCTGTTTGTCCGCGACCTGTACAGTACCTGAAATTCTTCAGTCAGGATGGTAGATCTGATCGTTCCAAAGATGGATGAGACCCCAGATCACATGGTCAGTGTACCATCAGACTGCACAGTAGCAACCCATTGCTGTTGAATTTCACCATAATATCATAAGTGGGTAATTCAACAGGGCACTGAACTCACCAAATGCAGGACCCCACATCACATGGTCAGTGTACCATCAGACTGCACAGTAGCAACCCATTGCTGTTGAATTTCACCATAATATCATAAGTGGGTAATTCAACAGGGCACTGAACTCACCAAATGCAGGACCCCAGATCACATGGTCAGTGTACCATCAGACTGCACAGTAGCAACCCATTGCTGTTGAATTTCACCATAATATCATAACTGGGTAATTCAACAGGGCACTGAACTCACCAAATGCAGGACCCCAGATCACATGGTCAATAAACCATCAGACTGAACAGTAGTACCGCATTGCTGTTGAACTTCACCATAATATCATAACTGGGTAATTCAACAGGGCACTGAACTTACCAAATGCAGGACCCCAGATCACATGGTCAGTGTACCATCAGACTGAACAGTAGCACCGCATTGCTGTTGAATTTCACCATAATATCATAACTGGGTAATTCAACAGGGCGCTGAACTTACCAAATGCAGGACTTCATTTCGGCCTGTCTACAAATTCCGGAGAATAGTGATATTAACCCAGTTTCCTATTCCATTTATCCAGATTGAATGGTAAGACCCAAAACCTTTTGTCCCGACCCAAAACCTTTTGTTCCGACGCAAAACCTTTTGTCCCCATCCAAACTTGCAAGGCAAAACAATGGATATGCCTCTCAGACCTGCTTTAATACTCTTTTTGTTTGCAGGTCAAGATATCTGCCGCCACGGTGCAAACACCCTTGTGCAGATTCTTAGCTTGTTAATTGTTATAATTACTTAATATAAAAGTTCTGACATTATGTTGAGACTAATACCCTACCTGCAGGAAGTAGGTCACTTAAATTGCGAAAACAATCACGTGTTTATAAAAACGGTCGTCCAGCCATCTGAGCAGACCCGACTCTCTGTTCGAACAATGCAAAACCAGCTTTGGCAGTCATCCAAAGGACCGACAAAGTCGCAAAAGCATCTGAACAAGTTCGGATGTCGCATTGCAACTGAATACACCCCAAATAGGTCAAGCAATTTAAATTACCATTTTCACCTTTCATCAATTCAGATATCTATACTGCAGTAAAATAAAAAGAGTGATTATAGTGGTAGGCCAATAATCCACCCGAAGAGGAGTTTTGTGAGCCCAAACCTGGTGTTCTTTGTACCAAAACTCCTGGTTGTCCGAGAGACAACCAGATAAAAACTTTGCCCACACATGACCTTGGCCAGGCTGAAGTCATATACTGTACATACGTGTGCAAAGGGTTGACATTTTTTTTCCCATTTTATTTATTGTTATTTTTCTTCCATATCGTCGAAAAAGTTTGTTCTAAGTAGTCGAAAGAACCTGTGTTGCAACTCGGTGCAAATTGGACACGCTGTATCACATCATGTAATTTGCAGAAACTCACAGACCTGATAGGATGAATTATATAGGCTACTATAGTGTACATTCAGATGTGCTGTATGCAACCAAGGACTATATTTGTTCAGAAGTTACAGTAACTAGTCAGAACCGGAACACCGGTCAGAGACCCTGACGTTGGCCATTTGTGACCACGAGCTCATCCAGGGACATCGATACGTACCAAGTATTCAAGATTCACCAAAGCTGAACTTATGGTGTAAAGTTACCTAGATATGAGGTTCCCAGGTTTGACCAAACATTGCCGAATATATATATATATATATATATATATATATATATATATATTTACAGTATACAGTACAGCACTTAATGCTAAGTAAGAAATGCAATTATTTTCCAGTTAGGCTTCAGACAGATTTAAATGTCATCAGCTTGGGAGTGTTTAAAATATCCACAAACATTTCAACTGCAGCTAGGAACATGTCTACAGCAAAGAGCAACATGACTGATCTGAAACGTTCATAAAGGGAAAAAAATTAAAAATAAATAATAAAATCTTAAAAATGGACAAAAAGGAAGGAAAGAAAGAAATTATCTAGGAAGCATAATTTGTCTTCCTTCTTTCCTGATTGTAATTCCTAATAAATGCAGGAATACATTAACAGTAATTACTAGAATTTCTTAACATAAAGTTGGTTCACATGTGTTGGAATATTGTGACAGTTTTAACATTTCGACTGGTACATGTACAGTATGTATATAGAGTGACACGATAGATTTATATGAGCTATCACTTTTCAACATGGCTCCGACCTCCGGGTACTGCGAAGGTAAACTTTCCCGATACGTTTAAATGGAAAACAAGGTTTCAAGTTCCGTATCTTCACAAGTGGTGAAACACCTTGCCAACACCACTACCACCACCACCACGTAAATAGTACTGTAGTGTTCAAACATTACAGACACAGCTCTACAAAGCTTGTCTCTATTATAAAGTACAGTGGCGTAGGAAGGTACTTTTGAGTGGGGGGGCTGAAGACTGATGGCCGACCTGGGGGAGGGGTGTGAGGGGAGAGGGTGTCCCCCTCCCCTTTGGATTTTTTTTGCATTTCCAGGTGGCCTCACATGCAATTTGGTGCAATATAGCACACTTCAACACCCACTCCATTTTGTAAATAATTTTGCATTTTCACCTGGCCTTAGATGCAATTTGGGGTTTTCTGACTTGCGGAGCGGGGGGGCGGAATGATACCTCCGCCCCACCATATTTTTCACTGGGGGGGCTGGCCCCCCCAGCCCCCCCCGGTTCCTACGCCCTTGATAAAGTAAGCGTTCGTATTTCGTTACATCTTCGATTTTTCTCAGACGGTTCGATTCTGCTCTCACTTGTTGACGGTTCACAGTGTGTTGTTGATGTGTGTACAGTAGTTAGGGTGGGGGGAGGGGGGGGCTTCAACTCGGCTTCTATTTTGTTCTTTCACAAAACATTGCGTTACTTTTATTGTGTTCTTCCTCTTTTCAATTCCATGATACTGTACCACACTGGCTGTATCATTTGCTTTTCCAAGAACTTCAACAAACACACAAGATGCTTCTTGTAAACCTCCATTCAAGTCACCCACATAATTTCTTCCAAATCTTGCTTACGGGTCTGTTCACGTTAAAGCGCCCAATTTGGTTGCCTGTGGTACCAAATTTTCAAATTACAGTAAAGAACTTCTATTCTAAGTAAATAACATAACTAATATCTGCAATTTATGAATCAGAATTGACCAGAGCTTAAACTATTCTGGAAATTATATTCAAGATGGTTGAAAGTGTGACAATCTATAAATTTTCCAAAATTTGTTCTTTTTTAATGGTGGTGTGTCACTCCATTGTTGCTACATTTGGGAATTCTGTTGTTATTTTCTTTATTAACACAAAATTTGCTATTGTAAGACAAGTTTTCAATGATATCGATGATGTTTTAAAAAAAATATTAGAGTATCGTTAGAAAAAATTCAACTTTTCCTGAAATAAAGTTAAAAAAGTTTTTCTTTAAAGAACAAAATTGAAATTAATAGTAACAATTATACCATAAAATTAAACCACAACATAAGCACATATATTAACCAAAAGCTGAAAATTCTGGGTCATGTCCTCTCAGAATTTTTTTTTTCTTGACACTTGTTTCGGACATCACCCCTCCAAAAAGATCTTGTTTCGGACATCACCCACCAATGTTTTACCTAATATAACCTAATATTTAGTAATAAAACAAATGATGTTCATTTAAAGGCAGTAATAATGAATAGAAAAGCATTTTAGTAAATTGATAGCCGTACTAAAAGAGATATATGGACCCTTCCTAGGTTTCAAGTTCAAAACAAAGAAAAGGGATACAAGTGATCCAAGTGATCAACAAGACAATTATTAAACGAAGGCCATACTTGTTAATACTTAGCAACATATATCAGTATATCATGATATGTGATGTTAACAAACAGCATCAAATTCATTTGAAATAATGAAAAATGCAAACACTTGTTTATAGATTGAATAAGACTGTCTTGGACTATGTTTCGGACATCACCACAACTGTATTAGGACATCACTGTAATGTTTTCTACACAAAGCATATCATATCAAAAGTTACATTTGTAAAAAAGGGGTCTTTGTTGTTGACAAGCTACCTACAAGGTTTAATGACAGTTTTGAACTTTCTATAGCTCAAATCCTCAGTGTTCATTAAAAGTTAACTTATGAGTGTTTCGGACATCACCTTGGAAAAATTTTCACAAAGCTGCATAACAATAATACATATTTCAGCAGGTAACCTCAATATGAAGTAATAATTTTTGCTATTCAAACATGTTCAAGCAACAAAAGTCTGCTTCAAAAAATACACAACATTCAGACAATAGCAGATTTACACTAGATATTATGAATTTTTGAGGGAATGCACTTACTAAAACACCATAGACTGGAAATCAGCAAGGTGTACTGAAAAATAATGGCACTGGAAATTCTTAGAAAAACAAATGCCCTGAGGCACATATTTTTAAATTGAACATCTGGACAGAGCTGATAGGGTCAATGTCCAATGTTTGGCACTATCCAGCCATGGACATGTAAAATTTACTTTGCAAGAAAAATTAATTGAATGAAATTATATTCCAGTAATACTATCAGTATCAATAACACCGAATGTTACCGTACCAACAACACTAAGATTTACTGTTTACAGCTCCTTTATGTGAGATTCAATATCATTAATGATCAACTTGCTCCATCTGTACAAAGACTAAACGATCTCCTCGGGTTATGATAGCTAGATATGGGATTACAAACATTAACATGATAAAATCAGTCCACGAGATGTCTGTGCTGTTTGGCCATTAGAAATCTATGTGGTTCACTTTATCTATACCAGATACTGAAAATAATAATATGGAGACAGTATTTAGTTTTATAATACAATCTAGTGAATTATTATATAACCAAACCAGAAAATACAATCTGATAAACATAAACTTTATAATACAATCTGATAGACATTCACTTTTCAAAGTGAAAATCTGAAGGCTTGGTATAACTGATAACCCCATTCAATGTCAATATATTATCACTGTTTACTACATACTCAATTCATACTTATCCAGAATACACACATAGTGACCATTTATTGATCACCATTCGCATAAAGTTAATCTCTGCTTCAACACAAACATCAACTTATACATTATTTTTCAGAAAACGGTCCTACTACTTAGCTAACATCTTCCCAAAGTACTGGCAGGCAGCTTTTCTTGACAACCATCAAGTTCCCATCAACAGTTTAACTGCTCTGACATATGGTGTTAATAGATGCACACTGATTTCATACATATAGAGCGGCAGACGACACTGAACGGTGTTCAGTTTATCAAAGTGACGTTGACATACTGTGATGTAGACCAATGTGATAGAAACATGATCTATGCTACAAAACTCTTCTAGGCATATTCCAATTGTGTAATTAACTTTAAAATTCTCAAAATGATATTGGAATTATAAAATTGGTACCACCATGGAAGCTGGAACACATCAGATGACAGTCCATGCATGGTACCCACGTGCCCTTTGATGTAGTTCTTCTAGCCTATAAATAGGCTTTCTGTGGTTGTGACAAATACTGTAGCTTGATTCAAGCTATAGCAGACAATTACAGCATTACTTTCTAATGTACTGTATAATGTGATGCCATCCTGATGCATCCTTTATTCAGAAAAAAAATCACTAAACATTTTCTTTTCTTCTTCAGCACTAAATGATGGGAAATTGTTGTGTTAATGATGTCAGATCTAGAAAAATTAAAGTAATTTGATGTTTCCAGTAACATTCATACCCAAATATGTAGAATATCATTTTAGACTTGTCACAAGTCATCAAAAGATGAATACAAATATGTTGGTCAAATGACACCAAAGTTAAGAAGCATTCTGTTGTAGGATCTTAGTGTATTATAGCACACTAAAATCAACCACTTGAATCATTCAGTTGAAACTAGTGCTGGTTTACGATATGTTGGATTCACAAAAGTGATGTCCGAAACACATGGTGATGTCCGAAACATACTATTAAGGTTATTTTGCTATAATATTTGGTAAAGATGGAAAAAGTTTTGAGTAGAGCAGTATGTATGTTTGTAACAATAGAACTTGCCATAATATATGAAGTGCTCATCTATTGTGTCTTTTTTAAAGCAATATAAAGCAATATTAATTAAAACTTGTTTTGGACATCACTGGTGTTTCGGACATCACACAGTCACACACATGGACGGAAAAATTGAAATGTTTATAAAATCAAAACGGATGAGTGGAAATTTGTCATGTACATACTGTAGTTGAGGGAGTACTTATGCTTTAATTAGAGTAACAAATAGTCATGTGGGTTTTAACATACTTCATATATTAGTTGCTTCATGATGTTTCGAACATCACCAAAATGTGGACGTAAACATTTTGCATGTTGTTTAACTTTTTCGTGTAGTAAAATGTGGCTGAATAGACATGCATCTGATATGTATTTTATTTGATACAACTATGACAGTATTAAAAAAAGCACACCACTTTCAACATTTGTTATTTAACCCCAAACTACGCCACTCACAAATTGGTGTATAAATGTGGACGGAAAAAGTGATGTCCGAAACACTGGTCCGGTCTCGCAATAATTTCTAAATTCATCGATAAAATTTTCTGAAATATTTATGAGAGGGAACCTATTGCCACAAAGTTCAATCATGACAAAATTTGGAGTAATCCACTTTTGGAGTTGAGAATAGCTCGAAGTACAAATAGTGCAGTTTGAAAACGGCAACATTTTCCGTCCACATTTTGGAACCTCTGGGAGTATAGCATATCATATGCATATCTCAGGAAATTGTCTATGCTATGGTAGGTACAGCTAGGTGGACTCTCTCCATGGGGATGATATTTGTATCTCTGGAATCTCTAATTATTTTGTCACAATGCTCCAAATGCCATTTATGCTAATTTGGGCGCTTTAACGTGAACAGACCCACATTCTAAACACCACTGTACAGTAAGATGTCTGAATATCCCAGTGAGGGTATCAATAAAAACAGTTAAAGGATATAATATTTGAAAATCCGGCATCAAATTTGGGCCAATACAGAATACCTTTAATCTAAGTCTCTCAAATGATGCATTGTGTTTCTTTGTGTCTTATTTATAACTTGCCAAAATTTGTACAAAATAACAATGTCCTGCGTCCAAAAGGTTATTGAGTCAGTACAGTTCCATAATGTAACTGTTACAAAAGCAGAGTGCACCTAATTAAAAGTTAACATCCTCCAAAAATCTACATAACAAAACATTTGATAAGCCTTCCATTCCCTGCCTTGAAAATAAGCCATTGTGTTGAGTCTATTTAGATCCATAAGTAATACCAAGTTGACTAAATATTGCAATATTCAGTGTTAAAGATCTGAGCTCTGTATTGGCCCAACATATATTGGAGAGGAGTGTACAATAAAAATTGAAATAATGCACATCTACATTCTGACCATTTGGTATTTATTTGAGTGGCACTATTAATGTTTACTCAGACCAATTTGACGCTCAACATTCTCAACATGAATGACAACAGCCCACTATTCAAGGGAATATCACCGTACATTGTAGCTGCCATGCAGTGAAAACGTCAATGGACGTCTAGGAATCATAGCTAGAGCACAGATGCCACATGGGACAGACTGATGTGGTAACCTACTGCATCATCGACAGCAAAATGGAAGATATTGTCTGAATTAACCCAAAAGTAAGTTAATATTATGTAGGTTTGACATGAAAATAAACTTGATACTCTATTATCTCAAATACGAGTAACATCTGTAGTAATGTATTCCAAAGTTATGGAATGAAGAAAGAAACAACCAGAAGGGATATAAACTTTTTGTATGATCTGGTTAATGTGGTGGCATATTTTCCTTTTTCTTCATAGTATTTAACTACACTAAAGCTAATCCACTCACTGGTTTTTCACTCTTAAAGGTTTGATTGATCAATGCCGGACAACACCAAATTGTTAGTTTAGGTCCACTTATAAATTTACATGTATATTTAAATTGTGAAATCTTTACAATTGGTAACGCTTTAATGACTTGCAACTTTAAATAGCACTTGCTATGGTAGGGAGCTGTATCAGCTTCAATTGAATACATGGCTGCATAAATAAAATGTTCAATGTTGTATACAAGGCAAGATGAATCAAGAATTAATGGGCCCAAAATGGGATGGATAAACGAATTGAAATTGACCGTGAATATAGAACTATATGAAAGGTTGTGAGATGATTCAAATAGTGGCTGATTTACAGGAGATTTAGTTTTGTAAAAGCAGTCTATTGTTTTCTTCATTTGTAGAGTGTGAGGTCATGTGAGGTCTATTCGGTAATCGCAAAACTTTCCAAGCTTTAGCGTGCTATAATTGGGACCAAATCAGAATATATTTAAGAGAAAGCTTTTCTTTTTGTACTAAAAGATGGATAGATCTACAGGCTGATACAGCAAAGGATATGCTCTAATTAGAAATGCCAGGCAAGAGTATCACACATTTTACAGTGGGGTGAATACAATCATCAAACAAGCTTTTCATCATGCTGTACATAGTGGTATAGCTCCTTGTTGGGCTTATCAATAAAAAGCTTGCATAGAAGCCGATGCCAAGCAAAGCCATAATATGTCCTGTAAATCGCGAAGTAGAATTACACGTCTCGTGTACAGTATATCCTCTGGGAAACAGCACATCTTCCAATGGAGTTAGGGGGTTGCTGGGAATGGTTGTTGGATTGGTACAGTGTTGCTTCATATAAATGCAGAGCAGTAACAGAAAGCTTACTAGTTCCAGGATATGTTATATGGTTACACCATATAAAAGAAAGAGGAAATTAGTATTATAAGCTTCAAGCAGACAGAACCAAGAGAATGCAGACCAGTCTTCATGGGAAGTCTTCTACATATATAACAGTATAAATGGACTCATCCTTTTGCAATGTACTTCTTGCAATGTTTTAGTTTGGTTACATTGTGGCACCACATGTTTTTGTAAGTATTAGGGAACATTTGCAGCTGCTTGTCAAGAACATGGAACTGGTTATACAAATGAAGTGGTCCTTATGCTTAAGTGGCCAAAGTGTTGAGGTTACTGGATATCTTGCTGCCTTACCTTGCTTTAACTGTTCTTAAATGCATTTCTCATGTTTTAAGATGTTTTCATTTTGTATTCCAAGCAAGATCAGTAAGCCATAGTACAGTAATTTTCAACAACCCACCACACAGATACTTGTGCAGGACTAGGGGCATTTGTTAAGCTGATTACTATTATACAAATCTTTCAAACTGTTATCCCTCAAAAAGTGGGGTTCAGGGGCTATGCTATGGGAAAAGCTTACAATATTGGTCTGACTTAATTATTGCAAGCTTGTGGTCTTTTATTACACCAAGAACCAGTTTACTCTTTAAACAAAATTAAATTATTTCCCCTAAAAATTGAGGGGAGTGAATACAGCAAAGGCACATGCAACTAGCACCAATGTCATGGAAACCTTCTAGTGCAGCCCAATGAAACATACTGTAAAACCACAAAATTTGTAAATATAGGTATGAAATTGTGCAATCCAGGGGTATTGTGAATAATTTTGTCCCTCCAAGCATGGAAACTCCATGATATTGGGGTTATTTGCATTGGTTACAGTATTAGATACAACCTATACTGGTAAGATAAATACTTGAGGTATAAGTTAGTTCCCAGAATGTTTCTCATGTGTGAGAGCTGTCAGTAAACTGAGGTCATGAAATAGTGCAAGTATCCTGGTTTATGTGAAATCAAGCTTGTGGAAAATATAAACTGGGATTGAAAATGCAATCAACTGCTTGAATATGATTGTACAAATTTTATTGTGTCTTGTCTTTTAATATCATGTTAATCTTCACTACAGTATGTGTTTGGTAATATGCCAAATTTCTGAGTAGAAGTTTAAAAAAACAAATCATCAACAATTGTTGATGAATTTTAAGCAATCACATTCACTGCCTATATCTCTGTTTATGTTTTGGGTCAGTGATACAGTATACTGTACAGTAGGGTACAGAAAGGGACACTTTCTGTTGTATTCCTGAACCTCTCCAAATTTCTCCTTTAAAAAAGAAAATTGTTTGTTGTTTGTAGCAGTATTCCTCTGAGCAGTGAGAGCAAAAATTAAACAGACAGTGAACAGTTGCTCCTGCACATGCTTTTATACATTACTAAAATTATGTTCTGGTGCCATTCATGTAATCTTCACTGTAAATGTTAGTTTAAAATTGCCAGTATACCATCAGTTCCTGAGCCATATTATTTTTGCTTTAAAAGTCTGGCTTTGAGTGTATAGTATTTTGTCAAAAACATAAAAGTGGAGGGGCTGCTTATCATCATTCCCTGAACAGGCTTTACCCAATATGTTAACTGTAATGGTTACATATCAAAATGTCTGGGGGACTTGCCGCAGTCCTGAAAATGTTCAAATAATGCCATGGTTCCACTAGGGATGTTAGAGATGGACAAACAACATTTGAGCATTCTTTAGAGCATTATTTAAAGTTTGGTTCGTGCCGACATTTATACCGTTTTTGGTCCAATACTAATACCTTAATAGCACTCAAAATGGATTATGGTACCAGATTGTACCTGTACGTTGTCTGCTAGGTTTATACGATGTCAAAAGGCTTGAACATGCACTGTAATACTGCTATCAGTCGTCAGTAGGTATATGCCACACTAGTCTCATATCAGTCTTTGTTTCTAATGTCATAACAGGAGTGACTTTTCATATGTTATTGATAGGAAATTGCAGGAAGAATTGGAATCTTCAATGAAAACTATGCGTAGGTAGTCTTGTTTGCGTGGAGATTGAGTTGTGTAAGTGTTACACAAAAATTAACATATGCTTTCTTTATTCTTGTGGAAA
>JAIPMN010018531.1:0-14446 GCA_020650975.1 Apostichopus californicus
ATATACTTTCCTGGAGGGTCTGATATTTCCATGTTTAAGTCTCCTCCATTGAGGATGATCAGAATAGACAACTAAATATCTCACGGTGCATGATAACAACGATGATAGTGCAGCCAGGAAAAGTCCAGTTAAAATTCGAGCATGGATGACCATTATCTGACATTTCTAGCATATTTGGGTAGGGGCAATAAAACTGATGACATTTAAGCTTCATGTGTAACATTTGTGTGTAACCACCGTGTTCTACTCGACCGTTAACAGCAATATACCGTAATGTATCTGAAACAAGGCCCCAATTAGGGAGACGGGGCACCCGGGAGGAGGGAGGGGGCATGGCCCTGCACAATAATTATCACAGCAATGATTTTCACACGGGTTTGGTGCCGCCAAAGACGACAAATTCAACACCAGTGAATATTGGGCTGACCCCACCGCTCACCCCCCCCCCACCAAATTCTCAGACCTGTTTTCGGGATCCCTGTGAAGACGTTGACTATTGTATAAGTCTTAGAAAATCGCCCTCTAAGAAGAAAATATGCATGGACTTCAAAATTCAAAAGGAAACAAAATAACTTTATAGGACACAAGTCTTCAGTACTTGAACTTATTTAAGCGGTGAATAACTCGCTTGTGTATATGAGTAACATCCTCATGGTTTTAATCACATATATCTCTTAGTTAGTTGGGGGAGGGGCTGGGGATGGAGAGGGGGCAGGGGACAATTATTTGTATATTAACAGGGCTTGGTGAAAGCAGGGAATTATTGGTCAAAGTTAATTTAACGACCCAGTGTGAAATAAAGCTGTAGGCATTATAGTAGCGTACACAAAATGCCATGTAACCATTTCATGTGACTGGTTGCTTATACCCTAAGGTTTTGTCTCATTAAGTAAAATAAATATTTCTACGATTTAAGTTAACTCTGTTTGTTTACTTCCAAATCGGAGAGCTAAAGAAAAAAAAACACAAACATATAAACAAGTCGAGTTGAAAAGGCGCCGCGGGGTTGTGAATTGTCCCACCTTGAATAGTCGACTGATATATACTGTAGACTACAGACGTCCGTTTGGAATAATAACCTTTCGGATGGCAGATTTAACTTTAATTGCAGTCAATAGCGTTACGTATCAAAGGATAAATGGACTATTTGATTTAGTTTTGTGGTGACTGAACTATAATCTTACCGGCCTGTGTAAACCGCCGAGAGAAAGTGATTTGCCAGATTTGTGGCTATATACGTCACTATATACTGAATGGGAATTCGCTTGCCATTAGTAAGGTAATATAACAACAGCAATAACAACAAATCTTTGAATAGGTATAGGCTTCTACGTTTACTTCCCAACAGTATCTTCTATTGCGTGCATTGACAGACATCTCCACTACATCCAATAAAGCAAGCTAAAATTTCAGATATAGCTTGCAACATGTCAAATGTTAGAATTTGAATCTTTTTTATGATAACTCATATATGAAGAGAGCTGACATCTTTTACCCCAAATTGGCTCTTGGCTTTCCACTGCATGTTGTGTAACACGTTTTGCCTCATACCTACTTACATATGCTTTATTTTATACTTACTGCTGTTTGTACAGTATTGATTTGTTTTTAATATTTTTAACTGTTAGTTATCGTTTTGTTTTAATTGTTATATATTAGAGTAAACAAATATATATAAAATGAAAATTTAGTCGATGGCCTTTGAAGCATATTAATAAGGGGTTAATCAACGGTCTAGCGTGCGTTACTCACATGCAGGATTAATGCACGATCGGGGGATAATGCAAGCGATGCACGAGGGCGGAGCCCGAGTGCATCCAGCGATAGCATTAACACCCGGAGTGCATTAATTATGTGAGTAACGCACGCTAGACCGTTGATTAACCCCGTTCATTCATACACTACCATTTGTGTGGGGGAAAAATCATAAAACAAAACATTTTTGGTTACATATAACCAAAGATTTATTAAAGTGATGCCCCGTAATTTTACCGTGCGTTACTCACAGGATTACCCACGGTCAGCTGACCTGAATGGACCAATAGGATTTAGGAATCTTAACTATGTATGAATGAACGCGTGATTTTTATAGATACAACTGCCGGGTACAATGTGCGATCAAGGACCAATGAACTGTCGTTAAATATTATTCAATATATAATATTCGACACAAATATATATTATTTAGTATTTATTATATATAGCCTACTGACGATGAAAAGAATGTAGCACTGACTCCTGTACTATGTGACGTAAGTATGACCTCATGTCACCGCATGTCATATCATATCATTCCAGTATGTTTCGTTACAATATAATTGCATGGAATATAATGTATGACACATGTATTTTAATGAGGGAGCAACCACGTATACCTACGGTGGGGTAAGAGGAGTTTGGGTCCCAGAATAACGATGGTGATGGATGGGTTTGTATCTCCTTCAAGGGGTTTCGCCATGGAAGGGTGAGTGAAGTTATAGCGGGGAAGAATGGAGGGAGGAACCATATTTACCATGAATCAATGTTTTTTAGTCTTTTATTTTAGGTACTACGTTGTGCCCATGAGGGCATGAGATTACCAGATCGTTACACGTGATCCACCGTGTACAATAAAGACCATGCGACGGAAGGGGGTGAGGTGGATAGAAGAAGTTAGTCTCATCAGCGGGTGGGGTAGGGGTGGGGGAGGGACGTCCCTGAATCTCCCCACGTGTGTTATTCCATTACCTCACTGTTATTGACTAACGGACCAGGCATCTGCACGCACAGACCCAGCCTTTCACTGCGGTCTGTTATAAATGAATTAAATAGCGACAGGTATTTGAAGGCTGAACGTGTTGTATTGAAAGACCCACATCAAACAATCCGATTGCATAATCCCACACACGCAATGCCTTTATTCTTATCCTAAACAGGGACCAAAATAAATCCGGTAAGGTATATACTAAAATTAAAAGTTTCCATTGGAGGTGAGTTTAAACAGACCTTCGTCAGATGTTTACTGTGTCAGAGACGATAAACATCTTAGCCTAATCAGGTTCATATAAATATAGCTATATATACAATACGAGAATAAGCCGAATTCCAATACACGTCACACACTCGATAAAAACGCGGCGTATATCATATATATGGTAATCTGAGCCACGTGTGTAAACGTCCCACACTCCCGCTGGTCTGCCCACTAGGCGCGCGTGGTCGTGGTAACTGAGACGGTTTATCTTCGGCCAAATGATACCTCAATTAACCGGGACACCCGCCGCTCTACTGGAGCGAAGATGACGCGTATTTCAACGGAGCCCTCCGGCGGAGTATAACGGCTCGAGCCGGCAGGGCTTACTGCCACCGACTGCGTGGGAAAGGAAAAACTTTTCACTCTCACAGTGGTTTTATTATTCAATCCCATCAAAAGTGGCGGGCATATTTTGGTACGCGCAGCGGTCGGATAAACGAAATCTTATCATCATCTTTTCTTGATAGCAAAATCCCTTTTGGTTTTTGTCGGATCTAAAATTAAAGTTTAGGTAAATTATCCAGGTTGAGTTTACAAGGAGAATTAAGTTAACAACCCTCCTTTGTAACCGTATATAAATGGTGATAAAAACATGCCAAGACTGATAAAGGAGTGTCGGAGATTGTGAAGTATGAACACAGATTCCGACACATAGCTCACTGATATAGCTGTGCACCAGTGTTTACGAAGTTTGACCAATCACAGCGTTTATCGTGGATGACGTCATTTAGAGTGTTCCGGTTTTTGTTTCGCTGTCAACATATTCGTCTGATCGGTGGTCTTATATACTTCTTCATATCCTGAATAATTCAAAACAGTCAAAAAACCAAAACAGTCGAAAATGAATACTTCATTATTCTTGACGTCGTGTAGTTTTCATATTTTTTTCTCAGTTTCATATTTTTGTCTTTTGTTATTACCATAATGTCGACACATCGAAGAAATAAACTTGGTTGAGACAATCTTAATGTTTTGTCGGTTGCGACAATCTTAATGTTTTGTTTTTTGACGGGGCCCGATCGCTGATTTCCGCTACATAATACACCACCAGTCTATCACTGACTGTTTACAAGTTGCTAGTCCTATCTTCGGCTCATAATTTGGAGAATAACCATGCATGGAGCTATAACAGTCTGTTTATAGCTCCATGGTATAACTAAAGACCCAACCCTGCGCAAGCAGGCGTCCAGTCGTCTCATATTCGATGAAGAAGGGTCGTTTAATTAAGAGACCTTCAAAATGAACGCTGTTCTATTTTTACCTACTCCTTCCTTGCACAAATGAGGACGACAACCACGATGACCCGACCGGGTGACTGTATGACATTGCCTACCGCTGATTTGAAGAACCAAGGAGCCGTCATTAAGTCATTAATTTCTAGAGGGTTATAAAGATACTAAATAAAGTGAACACAAGTTAGAAGCTAGATATGCTAAAATGGCCGCAGCTTTAAAAATGGAACACAAAATCATCAAGTGTTTTTTTCGACACTTTTGGAAGACTTCTTTAAATTGCGTTAAGAATTTTGTTGCGACATCATTTGTGTACGTAAGAGCTTGGGCACGGTGACATAAACAGATATAGACTGACGTCACTGAATACTAATACCGTCAGTAAACGATGCCCCTATTTGAACACCAATACCGTCAGTAAACGATGCCGATATTTGTCTCACGTTTCAGTACCTGTATAAAGGATGTTACGATCCCGTTACACAAAACGGGCATAAAGAGATGTGCACATGAACTATATCGGTTTGTCCACGGAGTAACCATTTTCCATTCCGGGTCGACAGAAGGAAACCAAAGTACCTTATGCTGGATAATAGTGTGATTCAGTGTATCGGTTTCTTCAACACATTGCACTGATCTCTATATATGTGCAAGCCGTTAAACCTATTATATATAGCTGAAAGATGATTTACCATGTATGCAGGGATATATTTAGATATGTCGTTATATACAGAGCGCCTTAAAGACCTTTATGTTCACTTCTCGGCTATAGACAGAAATAGCTGCCAGTGACCATGTGTAGGGCACGGTGTGAGGTAGGTTGGGTGGGACCATTTATATATATATAACAGACCTACGTTATAGTTTGAAGGAATGAAAAGTACACCCACGAGCGGATGGTTCGTGGAGTTATGAATATTCATTGCTGAAACGTCATTTGATTGACAAAATGCATACTCGTCCTATGTCTATATATTCAGACCCTCTTCAAATATCTCACTGCAGTGTTTAGATGACCATGAAGTAAGCACACATTCGTCTGGAGTTTGCCAGGCGTAACCAGATTTACATAACCATACCGTCACATTTGGTTTCACGTCTACGCCGATAAAAAACGATGAACATTAATCGGGCTATATAAATGTTACAGACAGATTACTTTAATAACATTATTTGAACTGCACATAAAACGTTAAATGTTCATTTGATAGAGAACAAGGCGATCCTATGAATAAATAATGAATACATATATACACTCTAATGTGGCATATTATGGTCGAATTAAACATATATAGTTATAACATAGCAATGAACATTCTTCAACTTTTTTTTTTACGGTTATCCAGCAGTGTATTATATCCTTTACCCGAAATCAAATCACCGAAGGCTAACCCAGTAGGCCATTAGACCAGCGCGATTTTGACTCATCTTTTGAGATGGGTTATTTATGAATGCCACTGGGCAGTGACATGGCTAAATAAACCCTGAAATAAACGTGAGAAAATCTGGTTTCGTTATCAAGATTTTAAAATTAGATAAAAAAGAAAAGAAAAAGAAGGAAAGGGAAATAGAGAAGGTAAGAGAACGTGAAAAATGTGAAGTGGGCAAGTTATTTACAGCCAAAGGGCAATGGGAAGAATTCACGACAGACAGGTCCGTTACTACAAGGATACCCGGCGAAAAACCACGCCACTGCCGCCTTTTAATATCGAAACCGTATCAATTGATGAATGGTTCCTATATATAAAGATGATTTTTTTTTTTTAAAACCCGGCCTGTAGTGAAGAAACGGCGGGAAAGTTCGGTACCGGAAGATGGGGTACATCTACAACTATGTAGTTCCATAGTGGGTAAATCATGGTTTGGTAGTTAAGATGAAAATCAAACCGGTATTGACGGAGCTAAAGATGTGAGATTACTGGCTGGGCTGTACTATAGCTGTTAATGACAACATAGCAATGACCCCCCCTCACCCCAACCCCTCGCCCATTTACTACACGTGAAGTGAATGTTAAAGATGCAAATTCAATTAGAAATTGTGGTTACGATTAACCACAACCTTCCCATGTCCATTGAGAATTGATTGTTAGCGTGAACTCTGCATGTATAGGTATGTAATATCAAATTCATTGAAAATATCATGAAAATATGATGGTACATTTATGAGTTTTCGGATGTATTTTAGTGGCAAGTAGACGCTGCCGCAGTGTTGTTGTTTTATTTATTTATTTTTTTTTTTTAAATTGTGTGCATATGAAATGGGAACAACTGGATACAAGAGCAATGGTTTATTTAGGGTTATTGGCCCCTGTCGAAACGCAATGCATGTTCCTATGATGAAATTTACAGCAACGGCATACTGGCTTATACACTATAAACTTTCCATCCCTACTTACTCTTATATACTACATTGTGAAGTGAACATGATGAAGTGAACAGATGCCATGATGCAAACCCAGTCATTCTTATGATTACAAAACGCCAAACAGGCTACCGGGGTATCATTTGACTGCATTTACGTGATATCCTGATTTCGATGCATATCGTCATGTACACTGCACTGAAGAGTTCATTTTCAATTCTTCTGTATAAAATTAACTATTATTCTTTGAAAGAGGTTGTCTTTATTCAACAATGGTACCTCAAAAGTAACTAGGAACTTCCCGCTAAGGTGGCATTGAGGGGGTGGGGGGGGGGGGGGCGATGGAAGAATTTTGGTTTTACTTCTCGCGTGCAAGCTTATAGGTTGACAGTTCTGCGGTATTTTGATTGGCTACACATGTTGCATAATTAATTGCATATCGAACCGTTGAGCCGAGGAAGAGTGAAGACTCATTTGTCTAGCAAGAGTTGGGGTGAGGGAAGGGGGATGGGGAGGTGTGTCTACATGCAAGAAGATTTCACTTGACCCTACTGTGTGTAGCCGTCATGGAGAAAGATAGAGGCCGGGCTATCACCGAGGGAGGGGGGGGGGTGGGGATGGGCTAACAGAAAGGGACATTGCATCCTTCGTGTGGTCTCTCCGCTTACGGTAATTAATGAGCATAGGCCTAGGTCATAATTGAATGTTTTCCTAGCCTCCGAGCACCGGGGGTTAATTCAAACGACGAACGAAATCCTCATAAGACTACAAGCAAGGTCATAACCGATTGATGAGATGACCTTGTTTTAGTGTCTGGAAGACGAAAACGAATCGCCGTCCAGATGCGTCGTCCATGTCAGGGCAACCAAGGTTAGCAAACTCTCAAAAGAAAAGATGCTGTTGTTTGTTCTTCTTCTTTTCCTCCTCGCTCCACCCCCCCCCCCCCGGTCTATATCGTAAGTTCTTTAAAGAACAACAGAACAGGAAGAGAGCATGTTATAATAATGAAGGCGATTCTTGATCGATCTCCACTATCCAGGTCATGCAACTTATGACGGAAGTTGGCTTGTTTCGGGGATATCTATAGGGCTATTAATTACAAGCAACCGCTCACCTGTTGTAAAAGCAAATATTGTACGGCTTTACTATACTCGGTGTGGTCTTTTCAATCCGTTGGGTGGGAGAAGGGTTCAAATGGTTTGCACCAAGTGACCACTTAACTCTTTCATTTTTTCCCACGCGAAAGATTATCGCCCTCTCTTCTAATCCATCCATTGACGCAATTTCTCGTCAAGAACAGACTATAGGCTACACAGCCTCCCCCAGGGCCCCGTGTTTTGTTGTAGACCGCGTCTGAAAGTCCTCGGCGGGTCGACTGAGAGGGCGAACTCAACTGGGTTGAGTTCCATAAAACGGTCCCTTCTGGACAGTTTTAAGTCCTCTCGTGGCTCAAATACTATAATTAAGGGTTAATGTAAAATATGATATAATCTCGGTACACAATAATTGTTACCTCTATAGTATATTAACCGATATTTGGAAGAAATAATATCTTTAACGAAGCGATGCCAGCGATTGTGAGTGAATTAATAATAAACATGGCATATCGATTCACCCCAACAGTCCTTATATACGGATTTTCACGAGCGCCTCAAGTACCTATATGCTAGAAAAGAGGTCATTATGGGTTATCAGTATTGTTCCCAATATTTCGTACGCTAAAATTGCTATACAAACTGCCAAACGTACTTTACTGGAGGCTCTGATCTTGCAAACTATAGTCTTAGATATTCAGGATGATTAAAATAGACAATTCAATCTCTCAGTGTGGACAACAATACTTTATAGAATTGCAGTAAAATTTGAGCAATGGTGACCATTGTCTGGCAATCTAGCATATATCGGAGTGAATTAATTTGTAGAAGCAGTTGAAAGTTAGACCTAATTCACCATTTTACATCCTTCCAAACGTCTAATGGTACCGCAAGCCCCCCCCCCTTACCCCTACCGCCTATGAGCTGAATACCACAAGTGCACAGTATGCTACTGCGGGATAACTGGTTAAAATATGCTAAGCAAATTAATGTGGGTCTAAACCATAACAGCGAATTACTATAGAGTAAATTACGAAAAAATGCTACGCTTCCAAGAAATCACTTCGAAATTATCATCCATGCTACTCTTGAAGCCATCATACATGATAATCCTGTATGCTATTATACTTGTTACATTATTTAATTAATTTTTTATTTTATAGATCAAACTTTAAAAATTGCCAAGACATTCTCATACTATTTAATTACAGGTCAAATATCGTTCGCAGGAATGTGCAGTCGGGTATTCTTCGTTTACTCTGCCAAATGGGAGACTGGCAAACTTAATGTAAGATTACATTTTTCTCGGTATTTTGCGGTACATGTATATAAAAGTGTGGGTTCCAATATGTATGTACACACCACGATGTAATATATATCTTCAACGTAATAAATAATTTTTACTAAAGTTTATGTGAGAAAAAATGTCCACATGAAGGGCGCTGTTGGGACTGAGTATTCGGCGGGGGCGGGGAGGGGCGGGGGAGGACGGATATTGCAAGGGTGCGTGTTATAGTAACACATCTTATGGTACAGACCACTACTTCAGGCCTATACTGTTATCAATTTACTGTTATTTTCAGATCATTCGGCCAAGGAATTTTTAATATAGTGAAGAGGAATGGTATATTCTTATTTTCTTCAGGAGTATTTGTGACCGCAAGCCCAGATAAATACATATCAAATTCTTAGCAGGTAAGAAGTGTGAAATTTGATAGACCTATTTTCTCGAAAATTGCCAGTCAACATATGCACGTTAAGTATGTGACTATATTGTATTGCAAGGCCTCAAAATGAGTGACCATTTTCCAGCCGCTTTTGATACACGCCTTTTTTACTTATTGTTTTCTTTTCTTTTCTTTTCGGTTAGAAAAGGGGGGGGGGGTTGGGAGTGTGTGTGTTGATTGTTGCAGTTTGGGAGGTGTTACACCTGCCGCGTGGACAGGTGCGTGTGACTTAAAAGAGTTTATCTTCCTGTTAGGTCTAAAGCCTTAAACCTTCATTACTTAGACTCGAAAATTATTCCCGACAAATAATTGTTCACATCGTAAAGTTTTAAGTAACGGTAACCCTAGAGAATTAATGTAAAGTTATTGCTCAACCAAGAATTGGATAGTCACCACCGAGTTGTCGAACCGTTTGTATCGAATAGAGGGCGCTAAGCCGTTTCTTACATTGTCCTATTACGTGTTATATGCGATCTAAGCGTGTTAGCTTTTGATATACGTGTTTCAATATTACGTAACACACACATGGAATGATGTTTTCGGCAGGGTATGTATCCATCAATACCAGTCATAACTACATCGTAGTTCCATTAAGTTTTTCTTCACATTGCTACGCACATTGTTAAACTTGAAAAAAAATGCGTCAACTCAACATAACAAAACGAAACCAATCTCTAAGCCAACGCAAACCAAACTACAACGGTACTATACGCAAAAAAAGTGTGTCTTTTTATTCGTTTTCTCTACAGGCTACATACAAATCAATATCTACAGACGCCTGGAGTACTTCCCTTTACCAGGCGATACATCGACTATTATACGTATTCATATCACGAGTAAAGTTGAACGTTGAACCGTTCCTATGTTATCCATTCAAAACGACTGGAAAGCTGAAATTCTACGGAATCATCATATAATAAATCTTAAAAGGAAACGGTAAAACATTTTTATATAAGTCTACATCATTAATGAAAAAAATAATTCTTAAACTAAATAAGTCGATAATCCCAGTTGCCTACAGGGACAAGAATGGATTTTGTCACCATGCATGTTTCGTGATTACGTAACCATCATGCTTCAAAAAAAGGCTAAGTTTACCCGAAAGCGGAAAACATCTGAAACAAACGTTATCTAACGCAAAGGACACGATACAAGACTATAGTATAGGCTAAATAAGTACAAAGTTTTCTGAGGACATATGATATCAGTAAAATGGCTTAATCATGCGTGAGAGGCAAGAAGTGGAACGCGTGGCAACTTCATTAATTCCACCAAATTGATCAAAATCGTCAGATAGCTACCGCCTTTTCCTTTAATTTCTGGCAGCGTCAATCATCTACTGCGTCACCATGACAACTCTTCTGTCGTCTGCATCGAGAGAGCCAAATTGCGTCTGGAAAACCTCAAAGCTTCCACGGAACGTGGCAACACAAATTGACAAGCCCAACGATTCTTAAGTAAACAGGTCACGCGAGGAACTCTAGCCAATGAGATGTTCCATATTCTTCTCTTTTCAGGGCAGACGACAGTATAGAATTGCCGGGCGGTGATGTGATTTTGGCGCGTTTCTAACACACCACTGGGCTGACAGTGGCACGTGGACTGGGATCGGTGTACCCAGGGGCAAACGACAAGAAATTGCCCTAGACAAAAAAATCCAGGACAGGGGCAATATTACGTAAGAGAGGATATTTGTACGCAGAATCATGACTTTATGAGAAACTCCGTGGTTGATTAAAATCACTTCCACTGTTAGTTATGTTGTTTACAAGTTGATAAAAGTATACTTGTGTTGTACTTCTGCTAACATTCTAAACATATACATATAAATACGGTCTACTAACCTACACATAGCAAAGGAACATGTGTGGTGCATTAACATGCATACACGACCATCAACATCTGAATGATCTGATCTTAAAAGCAAATTATTAAGTTGACTTTGATAATTATTTGGATGTTGTTCGATTCTGTGATCCCATAACAATGTAAGTCGTCAGGTCAACTTTAATTTCACTTTGCTACATTCTATCACATTTTTTTTACTATAAGATATATTTATTTTATTTACTTTCAGCGAAAAATGTCCGGGTAAGGATTGAAAGAACAAAAAACATCGATTGAATTCATTCAATTAAACGCTCTTTAACTTTGATTTTGGTATAGACGAAACATCTGGAAGGGTGTCACGTTTTATTTATTGCAATCTTATTTTGCGGGACTACTCGGCTTGTTTTGGAAAAACATTTTTGCTTTTTGCCTCGTGCATGAGGAAGCTCGGTGAAAAACGCATGACAGTTAAATTATCACTTCAAGGACACCATGTGACGCATCAAAATGAACAATTACTTACGCGTGGATGCGTGTTGACCTGTGTTACGCATGTGACATATTCAACCAGAGCAAGGCGCTACGAGTCCGTCGAGGGAAAAATACCGCTTGAGTCTGCAAATTGTCTACGTTCATGTGGGCAAGAATTAGACCATTGTCCGGGCCCACCAACGCCCAATAGTTCCATAACTGTTCATCCCTACTTGATAAACCCATGACCCCCTCCCCCACACAGAAAAACAGTAACGCACCTCTGAAATCCTGTGCAGTTTTACCATGGAGTTCTCTATGGTTTTACTGAAATTCAAACTGTACCCGTCGCTGACGGTGTTAAAAGGCACCAACGTCATTTTTGTTGTTTTTCTAGCATGTTTTTTGCTCTCTCGCCTCCGGCTGAGGGATGGTACGAGATACGTTGCAACAAGAACTTGCTTTGAATTTCTGCGTTTTGATGATGAGAAAAACTGACACCACAAGGAGACATTCCACCTAGTTATACAACTTAAAGCTTTCGAATTTCTGCAGACCAAACAAAGTCTCCTATTCATTCTCAAGGCAATGAGAGATTCTTGTCCATTAGTCAAGGTTGAGATAACCCCAGAGTACAAACCTGGCGTAATGAATCAACTATTGGCAAATTTAAGGATTATAGGCTGCAGTAAATTGAAATATTCGAGCCGCTGCAAACCTAGCCTCTAGTTCTACTCTCTCTCTTCTATCACGTTTCACACGTTTGTTATAACAGTTTCATGACACAATTTATTTAACTTTTTAACAGTTTTTCTTTTTAGCTCATTTCGATCAATGTTGAGGTGCACTGTACAGTATTCGATACAAGAACCACATATCATAGTAGTTAATTAACCTCAGAATGTTTTTTTCAAATAATGCTGTAAGGCATATTACATGAAGAGGTTTGACACTTTTTGGTTTTGCGTTGCAAATGTTATTAATGATTACATGAAAAATTGTCTTGGCGACGAAATGTTGGAACTGAGGGAAACATCGAGTATTTGCCGATTAACCGATAAAATGTAAAGGAAGAGGGTGGCTTAAATTGATTAATTACAAACATATTTGATTAATGATTGTAGGGTTGGTAAAACTGTAGACAACCCCCCCCCCCCCCCCGCAACATAGGTTATATCGCAACATGGCTTTCAAAGTTGCAGTCTAGGCGACACTGATCAGGCTAAGTCATATGACAGCCTAGGCTCATGATGTTACAACCTTTGCTATGTTATAGCCATATATGTTATAGTCATATAGGTTATTGTTGCAGTCTTTTGCTATGTTGCAGCCTAGGCTGATTTGCAATCTACAGGGGCTACGTTGCAGCCTAGGCTTTTGTTGTAGCCTAAGTTATGTTGCAGCCTAGGCTATGTTGCAGCCTAAGCTATGTTGTAGCCTAAGTTATTGTTGTAGTCTTTTGCTATGTTATAGCCTAAGTTATGTAGCAGCCTAGGCAATGATTTGAGGTATGGTTGTACTCAACAATGGTCTGTGGAATAGTCAGCAAGAAAGTCGCAAATAGAGGGCGTGCTAGTGAACTTTTCATAACTCCTCAACAGTAATTGACTAAACATTCACTATAGGTGGCATTCCTACAAAATGTTTGGAAGAAAATACCTTTTCGAAGTCTCTGAGGAACATCGCGTGTATACATGTAGAAAGGTTCATAAAATTGCACTTTGTGTCAAGTTTGGTTAATTTTAGTTCAAAACTATTCTACCCTAATGAAAAACCATCGTTCCATTTCAAATACTGAAGTAGCCAGGGAAAAAATATTTTAAAAAAAGGAAGAAGAGTATAAAAGAAAGTATATCTGCAGAATTGGGTATTATAATCAGCAGTTTACTATTTTGGATCTCAGACCTATATGACAATGTCCTCTTTGTTGAGATTTGTACTATTTAAGAAAAAAAGACAAAAAGAATAGAACAGAAAAGGAGAAGGCTTTTTGCTCACGTTACCAAACTGTCATCAAGCAGGGAACATTCTTAGAGAAAGCTTTCTGCAATGTTAAAAGATCACATAAAGAAATTATCTTGTTTATAATAAAAACAACCGCAACCAACCGACGATAAAATGTTTTCTTTATTCGGTACCTGACTTTGAAGTTCTGTCCTGAAAACCTTCCTTAGATGTCATCACTGCTCCATTTGAAGCAGTTTCTTCGACCCGAAACATCAGTCGGTCGAAGGTCCTCCAACCTCATCATGATATGTCAATGACGAAGTCAACTAACTATACTAAGTCTGTATCATGTCGCAAATTATACGTGTTGAGGGATTATGTCGCAGAAATGGTACCTACGGTATTGAACGTACATAAGTTAACGTCAGTTAATCCCGCCATGAGCTTACTACATGTAGAATTGTTGCGCGAGGACAACAGCTTGTATAGTTGAATTCCCCTTGACATGAGTCGGAGTACCAGTACAACGCTCTATACGATCGAGGTATACCTTGCACTAGTATATATGATAGATTTTCAAAGTACCCGCCGCGATCAGGCCTACGAGTCAGTACAATATAGCAGAGCTAGTATGATAACAAGGTAACTATGCTAGACTGCGAGTACCAGTAAGTACGGATTCAATACAAGCCGATGGTATCATATTCGTAAGCTATAGGTCTCCCCTCCCCCCCCCCCCCGCAGTCAAATGGTTGCATGCCTCCCGATCC
>JAIPMN010018534.1:0-11709 GCA_020650975.1 Apostichopus californicus
AAATGAGATTTTTTTCTGCCAAAATGTTCTGAGCACCAAGGGCAGAAATGAAAAAGGGGTTTTCTGACTTGCGAAGCGGGGGGGGGGCGGAATGATACTTCCGCCCCCCCATATTTTTCACTGGGGGGGCTGGCGCCCCCCAGCACCCCGGTTCCTACGCCCTTGGGTGTGGGGGTGTGTAAGTTTAATGTTCATACAAGTTTAATGTGAGAACTGCATGAGCATGCATATGAAAGGGTGTATCTATGTGGAGCTTAGAATTAGCTAACAAACGTACAAAACATCTTATAGACTGACTCACTAGCTTCGGTCATTGTTTCCTAGACTCACTTGATAGACTTTTTTGTCCTTCTAAACCGATTTTCGATATTAATAGGCTGGAGATTACACCTTGGAGGGACGTGACGGTATTGTCTTCATCGGTGGCCTTTAGTACATATTATCGACCCTACATGGCCCTTTAATAAAGCCCTAACAATAGACGAACAAAACACAATAGTGGCCATATAGGTAATTCTTCTTTCGCATGTGTTGTAAACAACTCTACTGACTTGGGCAATCCATCAAACTAACTTGCGTAGAACTGCTCCTGTAACTAAGCTCTGGTAACTATGTGTAACCATGGAAAATTGAAGTGTTATTTCTGGTTCCATTCACCAAACTAGGAATCGTTTTTATTTCTGGTCATTTCAAGAATAAACAGTGAGTTATATATATTATTTTTGTTGATACATAAAACACATTGATCCTGCGTAAGGATAGCCTAAGCTATCCTTGTCAACATTGCCTATCGTGGTTACTCAACGGGTAGCATGATGTGTCGTGTACAAAGCAAACATATACGTAAACTAGTCAGGTTTACGGATCGTATTGCATTAGTAAGAGTAATAATAAGTGTTTTAGATCAACTTCGTTCGTTTTTTATACTTATTTACGAAATGAGATTGAAGGATGGTAAGTCGTGGATTAGTTTAGCGATATTCATTTCTTTCGCACTTATAATACTTACATAAACTTGTACGTAAATACATATCATGCCAAACAGTATCAGGCAAACATACAAATGTTTGGCTATAAAGTAGCCTAACCCTTATAGAGAATTGGAATGAAAATGACCTTAACTTAAGTCGAAACTATTCAATGTATATACATTTATTTAAAGAGAGTGGGAAGTCTTAAATTCAATGCACTACTCCCCCCCCCCCTTTCCCACCTCCCCCCATCCAAACAAATGTGGCGACCGCGGTGGGGGAAGTCAAGAGTCATATCAATGGCAACAATCTGGTGTTTAAGTGTCATCAAACTCTCGTGAAAATAACTTCTCTTGAAATTATTGTGAGTCACCACCGACATCATTTTATCATTTATCATTTTCGTAGACGGAATACTACAGGAGGGACATGAGATTACTAAAAGAACATTCTTACAAAGCCATAGAGAAATAATTGTCAAGATTTCGGAGGACGCATAAGAGAAATAAAAAGAGTTTTTAGATTTGAAATCAACTAGAATGTAAACCAGATAAAAATGGAGAAAAAATAAAGAATGCTGTGAATAAGACGAAACATAACCGTTAATTCTGTTAAAAAATTTTGACAATAATATGAACCAATGTATCGTCGTATACCGCTATGAAACTTGTATGCTATCTTTATTTGTATGCTGGTTTCAGCACAGCCGTGCACTACATGCTTTATCCGCTAGATAGTGGTTATGCGTATACCCTTGATTCATTCGTTCATTCACTCATTCATTCATTCATCCATTCTTTCATTCATGTGGTTAATTGTTGGTTCCAGCACAGCCGTGCGCGTCAAGTGTTATCCGCTAGCTATATGTTATGTGTAAACCATTCATCCATTCATTCATCCATCCAATTCATTCATCCATCCATCCATCAATCTATCCATTATTTCATTCATGTGGTTAATTGTAGTTTCAAAATAATAGGAAACATAAAATGTTTACTACATAATACTGTTACCATGAAACGTAATATAAATATGTCTGATATATAAGAATATTAAAAAATATGTCAATATTATTTCAACAGAGAATTCCACACCCAGTCCCAGATGTGTGAAATAATAGATACATGGCGCCACCACATTCGAACTACCATATACAAGGTGTACCTGCACGGAAAGGAGCTGGGACAGTTCTTTCTCATCGTAGCGAGCCCGCCCTTAGATCAACAACTAGAATAGACCTACATCCTCTAGTTCGTTCATCTTCTTCGGCTAGTTTACCATCTTTGAAAACTTCCCGGCAAGTTTTAGGGATTAATCTCGGTGTTAATGCCAACAAATCAGCGATTCGTAGTCTCGCGAATAACCCCAAACTTAACGTCAATATTGTCAACGGTGGCGTTAGTGTGCTACGTCGAAATACTCCGACTGGTTCTCCGACCGGAAATGCTAGTCGTCCGGAAAAGAACGCATATAGGATTGTTCCATTATCCAAAGAAGGGTATCACCCTCGCAGTAGGTCACCAACTTACCAAACACTGATTCTTGCCAACTCACAATTAGAATGTTTACTGAGCAGACGACTCCGTGAAATTAGGAGGGATCTCGAAGGACAAAAAGCGCGCCAAAACTCGGCGGTCTTTGGAGAAGTTTGGGCAGCATCACCCGAATCAGAGGATCACTGGTACGTGGATGCTGTAGAAGCCGATCATGATTTATCGGTTATAGAGACAACACGACTGTCCAATGAAGACTACGCAACTTCCTTAGAAACCATATGTACTTCCGGTCCGATGCCACACAGACCAATCAAGTTTAGTTCAAACGCGTTGAAAGAGAATATATGTAATCAAACTATTTTAGAGATAAACGAATCAGATAGAATGGCCAAATTAGAGAAATGGAAGAAGAACCACGCCACAAATATACCAAAACTTGAGCGACTTGATTCAAGTCCAATCTTAAGGAGACGACAGTGCCTGGCTGACCTATCTCAAGCGACTGTCGAAGATAGATTTTTATATTTGAGAAGGACCAGTCGTTCAGTAGAACCAGTGAAAATGAAATCATATAAGAAAACACCAAAACAAGCAAAAACAAAGCAGGTGATAGTAGAGGAACCAGCGATCCCTAAGCCAACATATTTCCCGCCAAAACCAGAGAATAGGATTCCTGAAATTAAGCCACAAGAGCCAGCGAAGCCCGTTCTCGTCATAAACGCGGATGGGGCAGAGGAAATGAGAAAAAGCTTGCCATATTTAGATCGACCAGAAAAGGAAGAAAATGTACTCAAAGAAGATCATTTGTCAAAAGCAGATGAAATCTGTGTGGACGTTGGATCTAATATGGTAATATCGTCAGGTGACAATACTATCGAACAATCACAGAAGCCCATTAATTCAATTGACCCTACACCTGTAGGTGTTAACACAAAGGAAGTTACCGGTGATAGTACAAGTGAGCAGCCATTGACTGCCAAGGAGAAATTTATTCGGATGCAGGAGCGAATGCAGCAAAGAAAACACGAGAAGCAAAAAACCAGAGAATCTTTCGCCGATTATTCTTTTATGATGTATAATCAAAGTAAAGATCGTGAGGGAAGGGGAGGAGAAGTTAATAAATTGGGGATGACTTTATCGAAGAGATTGGAAAACATGACCACTTTCAATTCTAGAATTTCTGACGATTCAGATAGTGACAACGACGACGATGATGAGGATGATATTCAGTTGGGGATTTCCGATTCTGAGGATGACGTCAACTAATGACGTCATTAATGATTTGCTAATCTTAATTATCATTAAAGTTGTATTAACTTGATTCGCTTGTTAGAATTGGGATGTAACGCTTATATCTTGACAGGATATACGGTAGCCTGCAATTCATTTGGTGTAACCGTATAGTCTATGTGTGTTCATTTTACCCATTATGACTAGCAAAGCAAAAAGTAAAACTTTGGTGGGAAACTGCCGGAATGCTAGAACATGAGGTAATACTTACAAAACAGTTCTGAATCATAAATCCAATCAGGAAACATAAAATGTGTACACGTTTTTCAAAAGCCAACTGGTTGCCTCATCAACATTGTCTTCCTTTCTTGCTATATGAATACTTATAAAACTGTCGGAAATGTTTTTATTTTTTCTATATAATACTAATAATGCTAACGATACTGAAAATTTGTAGCTGGTGATAAAAACATAGACACAACATGTTCCATGTAGTGGTCTCATTCAGAAAGAATTAATAAGCTATTTTTTTATTCTTTTTTTTTATTCTTTTCGAAAAGGGAATAACTGATCATGCGTATTCATAACAACTTCACTTTAGCAAACATATGTGCACAGTACTTTCTGTGTTGTCTAAATTCTCTTTTGCGCGGTCATGGATGAGAGATGGTGAGCGGGTGAGAATGGGAGGGTTGCGACGGTGGGTTCCTTTCTCGTTCGGTTATGGAAGGTTCAAAGAAGTTGGTATGGGAGAGCTGTCTACCAGTGAAATGGAAAGCATTGTATTCCCTTTGAATCTTAGAAACTGACAAACAATATAGGATACATTATTAACCATTCAGTGACAATACATGGCGTAGACGTCGCAATATTTATTAAAGTATAAAATATTTGATATGTCCATATTGTTTCTAATGGTAAGATAAACCTTTAGAGATGGACTGTAATGACTGAGACAATTTATATCATGTACGATGATAAAAATTTACTTATGTATACACCTTGGAATATTAATAGATTTCAATATTGTTTTCTAATCGAAAAGTAAATCTTCATACAAAGATTTAAAGAATTACGCTATATTTACATGCATAATGATATTCTCTCCTACAACCTCACTGTAAGTGTTGCATTTGCATATTCAAATAAAGTTGCCGAAATTCGAGCCAGCCAGCCAGTTTTCTGTTCTTGTTTTGTTATTGTCTGATGATGTTGCTGTTATCATTATACAAAGAATTTATTCTAGATATGCATGTCGTTGGAAAACATTTCATATCTTGTTGGACTATTTTTAATTTTCCAGTCACCGACTGATTTCCCTCACGGCCTTATTACCGATGATATCACTGGCAGACGCTCTTTTACTATGTCGGTTCAGTCCATAACAAGATTAGCATAATCCCAGAATGCCAGGATGCAGCAACCCCGTAGTTCGTGTTCCACAGGGTCGCAGAATTCTATAAAGGGGGTTGTTTTGTTCCTCTTCATTGTCCTGGCCCTGGTTATGAGTTGCAGAGTTGCTTAACCTATATATTCGATCGGTACCTTGGTTACCATGTACCTATAACAATACCTCCTTTCAACGTGATTGAAATCTTTAAGACTTATCACTAAAGTTGTTCTATCGATCTTAAAGGGGTACAACCGGATTCTGTTATCTCCTTACAGCGTGTGTCCCTGGGCCATTAGTTCCCAAATTGATTGCACACATAAGGACATTTGGAAAGTGTTACCAACGTTTATCAATACATGATCTGATCAACGAAACCAGAAATAATAATTTATATAATTATTTTGGTCAAATACGACGAACCAACACATTACCTTCTTTTCTCCCGAACTTGTTAAGGAGTGTTACTTTTCTTATGACAGTTGTCATGGACACCGAGCTTCTCTTGCACATATGAAGTCGAGGATGTTTTACTACAGTGTTACTGCGAACACAAACCGACGAGTGTAGGCTTCATAGTGTTATACATGATAATTCAATCCGTTGGATTGATGGATATGCTAATTTGTGTTCAGTTAATTGTGACATTTTAAGTGCGTGTCAACTGTGCATTCGTAAATGTCAGAGTACGTTGTTGTTGCTTTATACATTATTTGTTATAAAATACTTTATATACATCGTATTTTCATCATTCATCGATATTTTATACTGCCATGCTTCAAATATAAACGATAAAGTGGCTTAAAGGTATGAAACTTACACTGCAGCAGAAAGCTTAGGCTATGTTTGGAACCCAGCCTAACGTCACTTGTCAATGAGTAAGTAGATTACCATATATCAAGCGATAAGTCATGGTTTGTTTATCTGACGTTGAAATTAACAAATCTGTAAACGATACATGGCAACATTAGGGAAGATTATGATTACGTCACCAGCGGATTAATCAAAGGATTAAATAACAAGAAATAATAAATAGGGACGACTAAGATAGCAAAATGGAGGATCCTGAAGATGATTATATATTTCGAGATATTACTCAGTTTGATGGAGTATGGCGTCCGAAGAGTTCTTTAAGCACTCCAGGATCTCAAGTTGACAAGGCGAATAGTTCACGACCAGTCACCGGAAACTCTCGGGTGGAATATTCTTTTAAACGCGATGAAGTTGAATCAGCTCAGGGTAAAACCAGGGCAGTGACTGGAAGATTTTCAACGATAAGCGCCCCTACTCCAGCCCCGGCGAATTCCAGGATATTTTTCATACAGAACAAACGCTCTAGTCGAACTGCCCTTACAAACCGATCAATTAAAAACTATAACAACTATAACAACAACTTCGTGACCAAAAGTGATAATCGTAGGTCGGAAAGCGACTATGGATTTTCTACAATGGACAACCGACAAAAATCTACCGATTTAAGAGTTTCGCAATGTGCCAGGACGAGAGCCAGTTTTCCACAACCAGATAGAACTTGTCATACATACAGTGCATACAATGTAGCACGAGATTGCGAACGATTAGCTATCAGCCCATACGGTGAACCAATGCTTTCTGGAGCTACAGGGAGATACCGTGAGAAATACACACATAAAATAGCCGAAAAATCTACGTCAAGGAGACAGCTTCGGTCAGTGAAAATGAACTCTTCTCATCCAGCTAAGATTGCTTCAAACGGAGAGGTCTTTGAAAGATATTTTGAAAATTCAATCATGAGAAATATTTTAGAGTGTAAAAAGTCTGCAGGGGTGTTAAAAAGGCCCCCGGCTCCTCGACCACGGGTACATAGATCTCAAAGTGTTGATTCTGTAGTTAGTAAAATTCACCAAAACGCGCAAAAACGAGTCGATGCGGTTCAGTCAACTCTAGGTTTAAATTCAACTTTGGCGACCGAAGGACAAAGATTTGGTGTGGAACATCAGGTCGCTCTGCTACTTTCTGCTCGTCTCGAACATCATCGACGAACCAGTAGTCAATCGGATTTTGAATCGCTCGAATTCATGTCTGTAAAAACCGATCTACCGCGATTCCAGTCGCAACCGGCGTCTCTGTTGACCAAAGGTGAAACTTCTCTACGTGACGGAATACACTCAAACCTCTTTGACGAGGAACGAGCTAGTCGCGGAACTACACAATTTTACCAGCGACGCAGACGATCACGTTCACCGCCGTTGTCGAAAATTTCCCGTGACAAATTTTTACCGGAAGCGATGCTCCGTCGTCAAGACAATGACGTCAATTTTCAGTCGGTGTCGGACTTAAGAATCGGAAAAGCCGGAATGACAACTCCAGTATCCGATTGGCGGTCGGGAGTATCCGAGAGTACCCGAAGACCAAAATCAACATTAACCACAAAAATGAGGTTAGAGTCGGTGGCATCTTTATCGCGAGAGCAATTCGAAGATAATGATGCTGTTCCTAATGCAAATGATGACGTAATCATATCAAATGATGACGTCATCATATCAAACGATGACGTCATCATATCAAATGATGGCGTCAAAATGCCAAATAACGCTAAGGACAATACAGAGCGTGCAGATGAAACTACAGGGGATTGTTTCGATGGAGAGAATCCAGACTCTTTCTCATTTGAAGAAGATGGAGACCTTGAGAGGAAAGAGAAAGAAATTAGTAATGGTTGTGTAAAACTTAAAGTGGATACACGTCGAGAAGAAACAGACTGTGTTTTGAGGACAGAAGGAGAGAAATTTGAACAATTCAAACAAACACGAAATGATTCTGACATTTTGCAAGACGTTCAACAGGTTATGGAAAGTATTCTTTGTGGTATAGAGTTAAACCAATAGCGATTCGAAGACAATCAGATGGAAATTGAAATATGTTTGCTCTCCTAAGCTTTACCTACATTTATTGTCTTCCATTAGATTGGAAAATTAATACGTCGAAATAATATCATAAACATAATTAATTACTTCAGTAAGAAAAGTGAAAAAAAAGGTGAGCTACATGCATAACAATAATCGCCAGAAATGTGACATTGTTTGTATCAAATACTTTCAATATGAAGTTAATTTTGAAAAAAAGAAGAAAAAAATACGATTCGTCAAAATGTAAAGTTTATGTCAGTAACAGTTGTTGATGGGTCACTGTAATACCAATCGAATAAGATTGAAATTTAATCGATAGATAAAGACAAATTTTTGTTAAATCTTTTAATGGTCATCAGTACTGCCTGCAAATATGTTACATAGTTAAACAGGGTAACTAATGCTCGCACAACCCCCCCCCCCCACCCCTCTGTCTCCCCTCCCTCATACCACAAGACGGTTTCCATCAGTGAGACATATAAAATTGTTTACTTTTAAACACTTTGATCTAATTCAACTTTCCTGAGTGTCTGTGAATAATTTAAAGGGTCAGAAGAGATATCAGAAAATTTCATCTGACAAATGTTGAGTTGTTAAAATATGGCACCAAATAATGAAAGACATTTGAACTTGGCTATCACATAAGTATAGTTTATGTACTTAGAGCTTGAAATGTTAGTCTACAAGAAATTATCTGTGTAAGTAATCATTGCACAAGATTTTGTAACCTTATAGACAACAAGGTCACAACTCAATGCAGTTGAAAATGATCATTAAGTTTAAAGTTCTTTTGACAATTCTTTCATTGCCTCTTGACGGCTAGCATCTAATAAATTTGTAGATGTGATTTTCTCGGGTTAGTATACAAGCAGATCGGGGATTCTGTGGGTGCAGACTGACCCTCCCCTCCCCCACACCCAACCCACTCCAACCCCACTCCCACCCCACCTCCCATTCAAGAAATGGTTAAACCTGCTTTGGATGGAGGAGGAGGTTTTTATTTTCATGGATATTTTTTAAGGAAACTAAACATTTTATCTCCGTCTTATCGTACACGCATCGTTTAAAGTGTTGTTGACATATTCATGCAAATATATCGTTCATAATTTTCTAACACTTTTCTTTTGTCTAGTTATTCATATCGTTTACATTTCTACAAATTCACAGTACATCGAAATTCTTATTCTTTTTTGTTAATTTTGACCATTAATTTGTATAGTTCGAATGTCGACTAGCAACGCTGGCTGTAAATGGAAACAAGTTACCATGTCACACTGAATGAGCCCGGGTATTGTTTGGCAAAAGCATGTATGAAAACGTTAAGCTGTGACTCTTACAGACAACGTAACACATACCCTCATAATGACGACATCACAGGACAGGCTAGTCTCGATATACCGGACTTTTATTAAAAAACGATTAATATTAGTTGTCCGCGTAGACTTGTCCAGCGTCTTCACAAGGGCATGGGATGGGGTACGGGTAGGGTTAGGGGAAATGGTACAGCAAAATTGGGAGCGTTGTGTGTGTAAGGGGTGGGATGGGGGTGCCGTAGAGGCAAATGATGTGTGAGTCACAATCGAAGAAGAAACAAATCGTAATAGTTGACTGTAAAAATTGTAAGCGCTGCAATTTTAAAATAATGTATGTAACAGTTTATACACAATTATAAACAATCTCGAAGTACCCCCTCACAAGTTAGAACAATAGTTATCGATCATTTTAATATTGGAATATTTCTTGCTTCACTTTCTCTGTCGTTCCCGTTATTTTACGGCCATATACAAACAGAATACAGCCTAACTTCACGGTCTCCGTTTCTTTTTAAATTGTCACAAAGGAAAAGTTGATGAATTTGATGAAATTTGATGAATTTGATGAAAAGTTGATGAATTTATTAATGCATAATGACAATAGGAAAGTAATTAAATAGGGGATAAATACTATCCATGCATGGGCATGTAGTACGTGCAACAAACTGGGTCAGATTGCGTGATTTCTTTTAAAATTATTTTTTTTACTCTAATAGCAAATCCATTATAACAATGATGACAAAGCAAATAAATCTAAAATGTCAATTAACAAATAGTAGAATTTTTATTTTTTGTTATTTCTCTCGGAGAATATTGGTTACTTTCGTATTATTTTATTGATCTCCTTGCTTTGATATGGATTGGAAATAAAGAGCAAACAACAAGTGTTTGCCTAAATCTGATGTTCAAATATTAAGGAAAACTTGTTAATAAAATTGTAGACGGATGATAATAATAAAAATAAAAAAAAATATAAATTTGGAAAAGATTTACGCAAAGTGAATGTATCGAATTCATGTAAAGAGCATTAAAGAGGCAAGATGTTGCTTTCTACGCGGTTAGGAATTATTTTCAACGTAATAGTTGTTGGAATTCAACTTTTGCTGCCTGCAGGTAAGTTTTGTGAGAATGTAGGTAAAGTATTTCTAATTTTAAGTTGTCTGTTTTATTGTACATTATGCTGGAAAATACAATGTTGTCAGTATTGCACGCAAAATTTAGCTCGAAAAAGAATTCCTCAAGTAACTTCGAAATGTTACATTTCTTAATTTGGAAATGTGCTAAAAATATATTTGAGCAGATTTATTATTGAGCGTAAGTTGTTGTTTTATAAATATTGTGGCACAAATAGAAGCCTAGCTAGGGATTCAGGGGATCCGGTTCAAGAATTATAGCTGGGCCCTTTTACCATTTCATCAACCTGATTCACCAAGTATAGTATGTGTGATAGACTAATGAGACTTAAGACAAAAGACTTTGAATAGGCTTAAGGTTCGTTCAATAGTAATATCAAACTACTAGGCACTGCACTGATAACATGAGTGTATTTTTACGGTGTACAACGGATCACTTTTAAGTTTCTCACAACAGTTAGCAAAATGTTTTTGAATAATTGAATATTCATGAAATTTCATATTCCGAATATATGAAACATGAACTTTCGTACAACGACGGTAACTTTAGATAGCCATAACAAATCATTCTACTAAACACCGCATAAAAAGACATTCGTCTATATATGTTATATGCGCGACGAGTCAAACCTTCCAACAATTATCGATAACTAAACTGAAATGTCGAGTGAAATATGGGAATATTCATATGCTTTCACTAATATGCTCAAAGGTAGAGCGCTTATAGTTTGTTCAAATCAGGGCCGTCGTAAGAGATCACAGGGCCCTGGGCACAGCAATGTAGCGGGGCCCCTTCGATCAAGTGGGTTCAAAAAGGGTCGTGTGGAAAAATTGGCATCCTGCCGACGGTATCTCAGTCTATGATAGACTGTCTATCTTCTATCAATCTATCTTCCAGCTGTTTACCATCCCTTCCCCAACAACACTAGACCCACCGTATCCTAACACCTCTGTGTTGAATCAACTTGAGAGTAGATCAAGTTGTTTTGTTTTCTCAATGTTAGGAGACTGGGGTTGAGACTGGATAAAGTTGTTTGGTTTTCGTGCCCATCAGGCTCTATCTTGGATGACTTTTCTTCGAAACTTCATCTTTTGACATCTCATATTTAGTTTTCGAAATTTATGGAACGTTTTCCTCTCCATATATTTGACAACACATGCATTTCTACCAACTTTTTTTTTCTTTCTTTCCTCATCCAGAGGCTGAATCACAAACATTAATAACGGAGGAAGGAATCAGACATCATGTTTTTGCAAACTATTCAGTGCTTCAAAGACCAATTTATAT
>JAIPMN010018543.1:0-12460 GCA_020650975.1 Apostichopus californicus
GTCAAAAGTTAATTAATTACAATTAATCCCCATTGTTTAAAAAAATCTGAGCCTTCACCTTTTTGCCAAAGCTCCTTTAATTTGTCTCCCAGTCTCTGCAGTGTTTGTTAACATTTGTGGTTAAGCTCTGCAGAGGCTGTTAGTGGCATTAAAGCAGGATTGGGAGTTGTTATTAACTGTTGAACTGTAAGCATGAGAGCCCTATAGCCAATCAGCACTTGCCGATTCTTAGAAGTCTTTGAGCCTGAGGTATGTAGGCAGCCAGCCAAAATTTTGGGAAGGCGTGCTTGTGAAGTTATGTCTGCTCAGGTAGAAGGGGAGAAAGTTTAATAGGGTAGGTCAGTGGTATTGTTTGAGCGAGTGGGTAAAATAGGATTTAAAGGGGGAAAATAGGAATTATAGCCAGTGGTGTGGCCAGGATTCTGCTAACGGAGGGGGGGGGGGGGGGTTATCGCCGTTTTGAGCTAGGGGTATAAATTTGTCTTCGAACCTAAAATGTTTGGCCTCATGGGCCCAAAATTGGTGGAATCTGAAAAATGGCCTGAAATTTGGTGGGCCATAAAGTTTTTGAGCTCGAAAAGGTAGAGCTCTGCACCATTGGTGCTCTAGTTTTTTCTGCCGTAGCTGCCTACAAATTGCTTAAAATTAAACATAAACAGAGTCTATGTAGGTTAATACTTGCAAAGAGTTGCATATCCTGTGCTATACCATAATTTGAAGAAAAAAAACTTTTTAAATTTTAATCTTTCTTCTTTAAAATAGAGACTGGCACGGAAGGAAAGATGTGGAATTTTAGTGGTCAGTTTTCTTGCTATCTATTCCAACTTATCTAATTGTAATTGTCAGACTTTCATAGAAAATGTTTCTATCCTTATTTTTCTTTTTTGCAGAGAAGGTGTTTAGTTCATGCACAGCAAGGAGCTATTCAGGACAGGAAGAACCGTTGAGGGCATGTCTTCTAGCTTTAGAGGTCGTAACTCTTACCTTGTTCAGTATAAGAATTGCCGATTACTTCGAGATCACCGGTTGGTCAGGGACGATCTCTGGGTGAGAGATGGGATCATCCAAGATCCCCGTAAACTCTTCTGGGAAGAGAAGATAGCGAGCGATAAACAGGTAGACTGCGGAGGATGCATCATTTCCCCAGGATTTATTGACACCCAAATAAATGGTAATGTAGTCTTTTTTCACACTTAGTCTTTATAACGTGCAAGTTTTGGTTAAATTGTAGAAACAAGTTGTTGCATCTCGTTTCGTCAACAATCTTTTGGGAATTTTAATCGAATATCGCTGAAAAGTTTCAATTGAAAAATTTATTACAGTCACCCTCTAAAGAATTCATCAATTGTCCAAATGCTGCCTTTTTCCATATCAGGCATTTTCAACACTTTCTAATTCATAATTCAAGTTTGAAAACAACTTAACCAGTCATGCTGGATTTTTTATTTTTTATTTTTTTTGGCCAAAATCAATTCAAAATGCCAGTGTTAATGTCACCTGTCATCTTGCAATAAAATATATGCTTACATCACCTCCTACAGTATTCCACCTTCCATCCAATTCCCAACCACCCTCCCCCTGCCAAACTCTCATATATTTGGCCATAACTTTGAGTGTGTAATTTATTGTGAATTATGTTTTGTAAGATGCTTCCATCCCCTTTCTGTGCACTCAACCCCCCCCCCCTCCCCTCACCACTCTCTCCCTTCTTCATAGAGCATCAATACATGCTTTTGCTTCAATTTATTTTGTTTAGATTGTGGGTGCAATGGTGCTATGTACAGTATCCTGTTTTCTAGTCATTTACCCGGTTGTAATGCTTTTTCGGTTGACTCAAAATTGATTTGCATATTAATTTGTTCTCTCAGTGCTTGACATGTATGTGGAACTATTATACTCTTTGAGGTAAGATTGATTCTGTCAACTGTTGTTGTCTGGTTTATAATTTCTTCTTTTTTTTTCAACCCATTTGGTATCCCCCTTTGTACTTCACTTCAATTCCCAAATTGTTGGAGCTAGATGAAGGTTTGTCCACTCTCCAAATTTTCTTTCCGTACAAAGTACTTTCTATTTATTCCATTTTCAGCAGTAGAGATGTTTTGTGAATCAATAGTGATGCATATTTCATTCATCCTGTCCTGTTCGCAGTATTTATATATGTGAAGCATTAACAGTCTTTGCCTAGATGTACGGTATATTTTTTTTTCGAACACAAAGCTGTCCAGAGTTCAAGTACCTGGTTGTGTTTTGTCACTTTAATACCAGGGCAGTTCCAAGGGTACGGTGTGGCAAACGGAAGACTTTTTTCAAACTTCAAATGGTTTTAACACAAAGACTTTATTCTTTATCACCAAACACATGATACATAGCATTACAACTATGTTCTTTCTAAACATGATTTGTTAGATATTTATGAAATATGAAAAATAAATCATAATTGTTACGCCGTGACGTAAAATGGACACAAGTTTTTCACACAAATGTGTACGTCCAAAACTCTGTGAAGTGGCAACAGCTATCATATTGAACAGTCTCTTATTGTTTTCTGTAATGTCTTAGCACCAATATGAACTGAAGCAGTTAAACATGAAAACAGATCATTTCTGAGCAATACTTTTTACCTGCTTTTGTCATAGTAAGTTTGATTAAAATCTTGAGATGTGAAGCAACATCAATCCAAACTACAAGGCTTGTTCCCAAAACAAAAAGAACCCATGGTGCAACAATATAACAGGAGTATGTAAAATTTGGTAGTTACAGTTCATCAGACATAACTCAGCTATAAAAAAGAGTAACCTCAATACTCAATAGGTTCCGGGAAGTGAAAACAGCCTCGTCTGTCCGTGTATGCTGCACAGTGGCGGAGCGTCCATACAGTCAGGGGGGGCGGATGCCCCCCCTGACGGACTCAAATGTACTGCTGGCGCCCTTTTCACCTCTTTACCACTTTTAACTTATTCGCGATTATTGACTTTTTTATTGCACTTTCATCTACCTATTGACATTTGTCACATTTTGTTGGTGTAATTTGGCGATTACACCTATTTATTCTTCGTTTATCTGCAAATTAGCCAGGCCCGGAAAGGGTCATTTCCGGCCATCTAGGGAGTATCTTTACTCAAAAAATTTCTGTACGCTACGCGCCAACCTGTGGTGGCGCTCGGCTTAGATAGTATCGAGAGCGCCGCTACAGACCAATCTCGCCCCTCCTGACCAATACCTCTAGCTCCGCCACTGATGCTGCAGGCAACAATTTACTCTTCAGTGGTTGTTTACATTATTATCCTGTTTTGACCGGATCATACAACATCCATCTTATGCCTTCTCTCTCTCTCTCTCTCTCTCTTTCTGCCCTCTGTCAATGTTGATAATTCCATTCCAAAGTACTTCATGCAATATTAATAAAATCCTCAAGCTTTTACATAGAGATGGGCATATACTATGAGTTTAAAAACAGTTAACTTTCCAAGGGGCGTGATTTCTACATTTGTAAAAATAATATTAGAGCAAAGAGCACAATTGCTGTTTCGTTCAGGAGTATACTTGAGTGTTGAACGTAGAACCAACTAAGTACTGCAAACCTGTTAGAGTTGATTGTTATTTCTTCATTTTAAGGATATTTTCCTGGTCGTCCTCCAGACGACCAAGTCTTTTTTTTTAGTCTTTCCGAACAGCGAATTTGGTTGTCTGAAAAACTGTAGCAAAATAAGAAAGAATAAGCAATATTTACACTGTAGGAGAGATGTAGAGGTATGATGATTGGAAAACCAGCTTTGGACAAACAAAACTCACCATTTGGGTGGATCATCAGCCTACCATTTAGTTATGTTTCATATCAGTGATGGAGGATAATACCAGTTTATCATTTTAATCTATTTTGGGGATATTTTATGTTTACATGTAATCAGTATTTGGACAACCACCACAGGTGCTATGCCACTCTATTCTATGCTATGCAATGCTTTACCTGTTTCATTCCACTCTCATCTTTTCTACTGTAATGTATTCTAATTTATTCCATTTTTGATTCCTGGCCCAGAGGCAGAAAGATATCTATGAGATGGTGATGGCATGTGTGTGTGTGTGTATGTGACACTTGCTTGTAAATGGGGTATTACTCAAAAAGTACATGGTGGATTAAATTCATCCTTGGTATATAGATCCAGCTTGGTGAGTGTAATAACCCTATTTGAAATTGGTCAAGGTCAATAGGGGTCAAGGTCTGAAAACCTTTAAATATGAAAACTACAAAATTAAGCTACAATTAAATCTGTGAATTCTCCAATGCTATGATTTCTTTTGGTGAACATAGTTTGGTCAAATTCAGTTCAGTTAGTTTTGTGAAGGGGCTCTATAGGTCTTCAACAAAACATACAGTCATCCAGGAAATGAAATCTGCTTCACTGAGTTGATAGTCTTGCTTTAACAACACACTTACCAGCCCTTATCAGTTTTCACATCTGAGCTTCAACAGGTTATCACAAATGATCTCAAAATTTACCATTTTCTCTATGATTTGATACCAGATGACGGCTTTGGCAGTAAGTTGTGAAAATATTTCACAGCGTATAAAACGATGTCATGTAGAGCTCTCGTTAATCAATAACAATTATTGAAGGGATGGTTTCAAGGTTGCAGAGCTGATTTGCTAGCTCAAAATTGGTAACAGAAAATGTCCTATTAATCATACAAACTATGTGTCTATATTTCACATAGGAAGACTGTTCTTTCTGGATTTTGAAACATTTTGGAATAAAAATTATATATTGTAAAATCCTTACCAGTGGATTAAAATGGTTGATGCCCTCAAGGGAGTGCTACAAATAAAGAGCTGAAAATGTGTATTCTTTTCTGGTTCTCACTTAATTCTTGGACAAATTTAACTCACTTGCTCTACATTAGTCAGATAAGTATTTGGCATTTTGAGCAAATGTATGGCAAGGAATCACAAAAGCTAACTGGCTTTCTGGTTTTTATCGTCTAATCTATTTTATAATCTAGTCTTATCTTTTCTAGTCTGTTCTTTTCTAATTTTTTTCAGGTGGTTTTGGGTTTGACTTTTCTTCTGCTACAACAGACATCAAAGATTCAATATGCTTAGTCGCCAAAAAGATTCTTGCCCACGGAGTGACCGCTTTCTGTCCAACAATTATAACCTCGAGTCGTGAGACTTACAAAAAGGTAAAAAAAATATTTATAATAAAATCTTATGGGCAATCCCATGAACAGTGGATATGAGGCTTAACAAATAAAAAAAAAAAAAACATATAAAAATAACCATGTCTCACAGAATTCGGTGTTAATTGTGTTTCAATATAACTTAATTTTAATAATCAATACCACTGTTCTTTTCAATCTTCTCACATTTTGTATGAAAAATGCACACCGCCCTCCGGTTACTAAAAACTCGAACATTGATATTTTGACATCACCGAAATGATAGCAAGTTGAATTTCTTGCTCACCTTTTATTTAGTTTAGCAGCTGTTTCTTTAAAACCGTTCATTTAAAGTGAAATATTTACAAACTACTCCTCATTAAAATGTTGCTTAAGTTAATTCTCAGTGCTTTCAGTATTGTCTTGGGGTTTAATTAGCGATTAGAATCACCAGCGCTATAACAGAAACACTAGTCAAAATTCTTTGTTACAAAAGTTAAGCTGTCAACTAAAAAAAATGCTGTAAACTGAAAATAATTTGGAGCTAATTGATATACAATTTGATATGTAGAAAATTTATGAAAAAATTTACAATTTCGTACAAAGTTTGTGAACATTATTCCAGGTTCTTCAAAAGCTAAAGAATTTTCTATTATAGTCTTGTTGATTCATCCTTGAAATGTGATAAATTTTGGAATGTTTACTCTCTGTTAATCTCAAGTGAGTTAACATGTAATAGTGTATCTCTAGTGTTACTCCTTAACTTGTGCAATTCTGCATCACATATGTGTATGCTTTATCTGTGTTTCTATTTATTTCTTCTTCAATATAGGTAAGTACGCAATATTCAAGACTTTGCGATGATAAACACAGTAGTGGGGCCAAAGTGTTGGGTGAGTTTATAACAACATTACAATATTTATAGGGTGAGTTAGGCAGAATTTTAGCTTAAGATTTAGGTCATCATTTATTCTGCAGGCTTCATATTTAAACAAAAGAGCTGTTCTGGTCTGGGAAAAAGTGTGAAATTTTTCATTTTGTTTAAAAAACGTGGGAACCATTTATATAGTGGGGATAAATTATCAAATATGTTTAAACCGGACTCTGCTTTTTTTTTTATCTTTTTTTTTCTCAATCTGAAGCCTAACTTGTATCAGAAAAGTGTCTGAACCTCAATTTTCAACAATTGAGTGAAATCGTTGATGATCAAAGTTAGAGAAACTGTTGACAGACACGGGATGGGGTGCGTGGGTCAATAAAAATGATATTATTATCGGTTAAGTTGCAGTTTATGTGTTATTAAAAAAGATGGGCTTCTAGTCTCAGTCAAAAGTCAGACGTTTCAACGTCATTACACCTTAGCCTGTCTCTGTATCTCCTACACAGCCTAGCCTATTTCCATACCTCACATTTTTTTTTTTTTGCCCCTCTTACCTCCAGGCCTTCATCTGGAAGGTCCATTCATCAGCAAAGAGAAGAGGGGTGCCCATCCTTCAGATTTGATCAGATCCTTTGCTGAAGACGGCTTTAACGATGTGATGAATATGTATCACGTACTGCAGAATGTAGCCATCGTTACTCTCGCCCCTGAGATACACCTCTCCGATCATGTGATCAGAGCGTTGACCGGACGGGGCATCAGGGTCGCTCTTGGTAGGTAATACAGTCACTTGTGTCCAGGGGTACCTACCACCCCCCTGTCTACATGTAAATGTGGCACGGAAAGGTGACCGGTACTGTACACTTTGGGTTATAAATACTTGTTGCAAGAATTTGTCGGAAGGACGAAGGAATGCGTTTCTTTCTTATTTATCCATCACAGACAATATCATTTCCTATTGATATTTGCAAGCTTGGATGTGTATTATTTGGTGGACCAGGTATTGAGCGAATGTGTGTTTATAATACAAGGCTGGTGTAGAATTAGTAAATGTTCATAAGACAAAAGCTGGTCTGTAACTACAGTAGTTGAATATTCATAAGATAAGGCTAGTGTAGAGAACCTGATATGTATATTCATAAGACAATGCTGGTTAAGAACTAATGTATATTCATAAGAAACAGCTGATATGTGATTGATATATATGCTTAAGGACGGAGCTGGTTTCGAGCATATATATCTTCTCAAGACAATGCTGGTTTAGAACTAATGTATATTCATAAGAAACAGCTGATATATGATTGATATATATGCTTAAGGACGGAGCTGGTTTCGAGCATATATATCTTCTCAAGACAATGCTGGTTTAGAAGTAATGTATATTCATAAGAAACAGCTGATATATGATTGATATATATGCTTAGGGACAGAGCTGGTTTCGAGCATATATATCTTCTCAAGACAATGCTGGTTTAGAACTAATGTATATTCATAAGACAAAGCTGATATATGGTTGATATATATGCTTGAGGACAGAGCTGGTTTCAAGCTCATGTATATTCCTAAGACAATGCTGGTTTAGAACTAATGTATATTCATAAGACACAGCTGATATATGGTTGATATATATGCTTAAGGACAGAGCTGGTTTCAAGCATATATATATATTCCCAAGACAGTGCTGGTTTAGAACTAATTTGTATTTGAGAGACAGCTTATGTAGGGATGTTTTATATTCATTAGATGCAGTGGGTGAAGATTCATAAGACAAGGCTAGTGTAGAGGTAATATGTGCCACAAAAGTTTATAGTTAATTTGTAGTTACTAAGCAAGGTGGGTTAAGAGACTATTTCAAATTATGAGTTTTTTCTATTTTTTTTTCCAGGGCATTCTGTGGCTAACTTGGAGGAGAGTGAGAGAGCGGTTGAAAATGGCGCTAACTTCATCACACATTTATTTAACGCTATGTTACCAGTGAGTATTGAAGACTTTTTTTTTAACTGGTTCACAGCATGTATTGATAAGTGAATAATTATAATGTGTAGACCATATCGGCCTGAAATCGGTTCTCCTCTACAAATACATCTTGTGTCGCCCATTAAGCAGCCTGTCAAGGGTCAACAACGAAGAAATGCAACACAAAGGTTCAAACTAGCAACGAATTGATTTTAACGATTTTATTTACTAACCATATTGATATGATAAATAGCTGCCGATCGGTTTATATTCTGTTCTGTCACTTTAACAACCAATGTGTACATACAGTTAGGAACTTGCATGCTACTCCCTCTTTCTCATTCCAATCATATTTGATAAGAATTTTCCTTTTTTTTAATATTGAGACATTCTGAGTTTGGCAGACAGTAACCAAGAACCAGGCAATGTCATCACATTTAACTGTCATGTATCATTCACTTACAATGATTCAGGTTGCAGTTTCAAGTGTACAGGTCTTGCATATTTAATAAATTTCCAAAGTGTGTAGATCGTTATTTTCGAGCGTTACTCAAAAAGTACCTCGGATACTGGCACTCTGTACCTGGAATAGTAAGAGCTGTACCCAGCTGTCGGTATTCGGTACTTGGAACCTCAAGGTACTTTCAAGTTTTCCGTACTCAGATATTTGAAACTCGATAGTTACAACACTAACTGATTGGTTAACTGACATTCACAGTTTCACCATAGAGATCCCGGATTGGTTGGATTACTAGGCAGTAGCAAGATACCGTCCAATAAGATCGTCTATTATGGAATCATCGCTGATGGCATCCATACCAATCCCGCTGCCCTGAGGATCGCTTATAAAGCGCACCCCGAGGGGGTGGTACTCATCACAGACGCAATACCCGCCATGGGTTTAGATCCTGGCTCGTATTCCTTAGGAAGCGTAGAAGTGGAGGTCACCAACGATGGGAGAACCTACGTGAAAGGCACAACTACACTGGCTGGAAGGTGTGGCATTTTGGAAAATTAAGCATTGCTGTCATATCTGTAAAAGGAGTTCCTGTCCACCTATGATTTTGTCCTTTTTTCTTTTCTTTTTTTTTTTGTTGGGAGGGTGAAACCCCTCAGAAACAGAGAGATGCCCCTTAAATAACAAGAGTACAACAAGTAAATTTAACTCTGAATTCCTTTTAGTAACAAATATTTTTGAAATAATTTTGGACTTCATAGTAAATGAAAAAATTAAACAACATATTTGTACCATCACGGTTTCCGATAGGCAATCCCCTGCGACCTCTTAGGCACCGTATGGTTTACTCCATCCCATTAATATGTTGTTGCAGTCACAACCCCCCCCCCCTCAAAATGGAGAGTTGCTTTGTCTCGTTTAGAAGTGTTCACAGAGATCCACCCCCTCTGGGGCCCCTGGGTTCTTGCCATCCATATCTGGGTATTGTTATTTTTCCTCACCAGGGGTGTTCTGATATTCAAGGGGTGTGAGAGATGCATCTCAGCCGAAGGAAAGAATGTATTTTCTAGATTATTCGTAGCAGTGTCAAGAACCAGACAACAAAACAAATTTTGTTCTCGATTTATGTAAAAAGTTCATCCAGCTTTTTTCTTTCATTCATTCCAAAATGTCTACTTGACTGCACTGACTAGAAATTATTCGTAAGAACAATGTAACTTTTTTGTCTCTCTTCGTCGCCGATAATGTGGTAACGTATTCCTTTCCTCTTTGACAGCGTTGCCACGTTGGACACGTGCGTGCGTATCTTTAAGGCGAGCACACGATGCTCGACTGTCCAGGCTCTGGAAGCTGCATCCCTCCATCCAGCGAGGATGTTAGGCATCGAAGAGGAGCGGGGGACGTTGAACTACGGATCCAGAGCAGATTTTGTCATGTTGGACGACGATTTAAATGTGCTCGCTACGTATCTCGCAGGGGAGGCGGTATATAGTAGGACTGCGGAGGTGAGAGAAGGTAAAGAACAATTCAGGGGGCTATCAAGCTCGGGTGAGAAACGATTACATAATGGCAGCCGCAAAGCGGCAGTTGCGGTACATCAATGATGCATCACTAATACGAGGAAGCGATAGGATGGAAACATCACGTGTCGTCGTAAATTCTGGTCGATACTGGAGAGTGCTGACGTAATGAGAAGTGTTCAAATCGTGACATATTTGTGATTACGTCTTGAAGAAGTTACGCAAAAGCCGGAATTCAGAAGATTACAGGGACTGCTGCAATCGAAGCAGTTAATCATATCGTTCAAATTGTGACGTACTTGTGGTAACATCTCGAAGAAGTTTCGCAAAAGCCAGAATTAAGGAAGATTACCGAACTGCTACAATGGAACTCGTATTTCTGTTCAGGTGCTCTAGAAATGTCATTATTTATGTTTTAAACCAATTTGGGTCGTTAACAAACCGTATCTTTTAAGACTGTACAACACTAACAGCTAACTTCAATAGAGTACTCCCCAATATGTAATCTCTCTTAGACTATATGAAATGACTCAAATTTAGTTTGAGTACCCACAAACCATCTTCTTTAGACGACATAAATAACCATTTAATTACCATGTAACAAACTCTGACAGTGTAGTTGGAGTACACTGAAGACCTCATCTCTATACATAACTAACTGTAGTTTCAGTGGAGTATCCTTCGTACCTACATCTCTAATAACTACGTAAACGTGACTGACTTTTAGTTGAATACCCCGGGGACAAACCTTAAACTTCTTAGAGTAAATGACATAAACGTTACTCCGCAAGTCGGATCACCCAAGACTATATAATATCATTTTAAAGTTGAATTGAGTTCTGCACAAATTTAATATCAGAAACTATATAAACCTACGTTATGTACAAACCTCATCTCCTGCCATTAGTACCATCGATGAGATCTATTTTCTAATTGCCGAGTCAGTTTTTGATTGCCGATTAAGATATGTAGACATTCACTGTCGTCACTCTAATTAGGTTAGTAATCGGTTTTTGTCTAGTCATCCTCAAGTCTTAGTTTGTTTATACCCTGCAATCCTGCATGTGAATAATAACAAATGTCTTCCTTACCTTTATATAGGTATTTTGTCTTTTATTATAATTTGCTTGGTGCTTGAGTAGAAAATACCCTATTGTTTACTGAAAGTGATCTATTAAACAGGAACCAGGCCAGTGTGCTATCTTTAAAAAATTTGTCAACATGTTTTTCTTTCCATTAATTGTGATGTAAAATATAAGCAACGACAAATTAGCAATCAAAACGTTTGTTTTCTGTTTCTATAGCAACATGCATAGTCAATTTTTTTAAACCTGGGAGGTGCTGCAGAAGGAAGTAACAACTTGATTGAACCTTTTTACCATCTGCAATCTTGCAGGATCTGCTCACGCTCACAAAGTGGCAGTGACATTGGATATGCCCCCTCCCCCCCCCCGACTTTGTGATGTTCTCCCTGTCTGCTACAGGTCTGGAATTTGTTCAGTGAAGAAAGTTATACATTATGCATCGTTATGCATCAACCCAAGTTTTTCTAATTTTTATACAACACTCGGACACATAAGCCTCAATGGCGGCCACAGAGATGTCGGAAACCACGTCCATTTCTAGCATTGCCCTAACGCGTCGCGCTTGGACGTTTCCAAATTGAAATTGGAATTGATTTAAGCGAACATATCTTTATTGTTTTTTTGTTTCTTTTTGGTCATGCAGGCCTTGTGTTCAGCAACATATAAATATAAACCATTGAGCAGAAATGATGTAGAGAATGCTGAAAAATCCTGATATGTTTGCATTATAAATCCTTTATTATTATTATTTATTATGATGTATTATTAACAATTTGAAAGAGCAGAGTGACTGGAACTAATGAACTCTGTAATGTAAGTCATGTGCTCAACCAACCCGGGGGGGGGGGGGCACAACCATGTAAAAACTGGACGACAGTATATTCTAAAAATAAAAACCCCAGGGTATGGTACATAAATATACAACACTGTATTTATGGTACAACCGAAACATTTGAAATTTGTTAGTTTAAAGATTGCAAAGAGTAACACCATCTAAGCACCCTCTATTGTAGGAAAATGTAGCCCCCTGACATATGATGTGATATCTAAGCACCCCTCCCCCCCCCCCATACAAAGTAGCTGTTGCACCCCCTGCTATCAGCAACTATCATATGTGATGATATCGGATTTTGTTTATTGAAAGAGTGAAATGAATTATTATGTTAGCTATCTGTACCATCCTCTCTCATGCCCCTCGCTATTCACGTTCATAACCGACGACCCAAACTTTATCCTGATAATTATGCCTTTGACGTTACAAAAAGAATTTGGTAGGCTATAAAACAAGTGATCACTTCAATGCAATGTCATATAATACAAGTTAATATCTGCTACTAATTGTTGTTATATTGTGGGGTAAATCACACATTTGTAGACTGAATTTGAGTGGTACCCCCCCCCCCCC
>JAIPMN010018545.1:0-15083 GCA_020650975.1 Apostichopus californicus
TGGAAACATGGCGTGTTTACTATAGACTGAGGTTCTCTGAATTATACCAAAGCGTTACCGGATCTGTTATTGTGTTATCACATGATCGATATGGACATTTAATGAAACGAAGTCAAACTTACCAAATCTAGTCAATTGACTGTATTCGAGGAATTCAAAAACCTTTAGCTTGCTGGATAACTTTACCTAACAAGATCTCATTTTTAAGATGGGCCGAACAAACGCAGATCGATTTCGGCTTTTTCACTATGTATAGTATAGACAGCTCTGGCAACCAAAAAATTGAGACGCCCTCTGTCAGGTAACTTATGACGATCTGCTGTAAAACAGCAATAAGACGACAGGCCCTGCATAAAAAAGGAAGGGAAAAGTGACAATGGTAACGTCCGTCCTGTGATTTCTTCATATCACACCTCTGAAAACAACCGAACCATTATTATACCGCTAATAAATGTTTCTTATTTGTAAATAAAATAAAAACTGAAATAGTGTCTAAATTTATACGAGAGCTGCTTATCCCAAATCCCAGCATTATTGGTACCGGTTTAGCTATTTATATTTTATGTGTGTTCTAAGTAAGAAACTAAGCCTATGGCATGCTTCGGCCGTGGCTGTTGCTAGGTTTGCCAATTGCTAATTGAAGATATGTTATTCTCATTAGCGTTTACGAAGTAATATATCTAATAATGATTACCTCAAAGTGGTTATTCTAAACTTACTTCCAAGCATTATTACTACTACACTGGGCCTCAATATTGACTGGTAATTTAATTTCTTAGCTCATTTCTGACAATTTATTGCAGTTTGTTAACTCACCAGTCAATTTTTACACAACAATTAACTAGTTATACATTTGAGAATCCACTTTGTAAATAAATATTCATAAGATAAACTGAAGAAAAATAATGAGGTTATGTTCTTATATATTAAACGCTACCATGAGGAAGAGCATGGAAAGAAAGTGTCAATTATATGAAAAGAGAATGCACTGTACTAACAGTAACAGTGAAGTATTTGATTTTACCAAAATTCATTGAGCTAACAATGTTGGTAACAACAATTGTCACAAAGCTATATGTTACTTATCTTTACTTTCAACACTTTCAGAGATAGTGATTTAGGACTTACAAACTGCGGATGGCAACTCTTTCATATGCAGAGAAGCTGATCTTGGCTCCAATGGTCAGGATCGGTACTCTACCGACCAGACTACTGGCATTGGATTATGGAGCTGATATAGTATACTCTGAAGTAAGTTGTGATATTCCTAGATATTGCTATAAGTTGCTCATTTTTTTTTAAATCGATGGTTTAACATGTTACCACAAGTTTGTGGATATGGAATGATTTATCCAAATGAATCAATTTCTTGAGAAAAGATGCATGATGATGTAGAAAATTGTTAGAATGATGAGATACCTCCCTGACTTTTTTTTGCTAGAGAACAAAATTTTTTAAAACAAGTATTTGGGATCCTTGCAAGCTTATAATTTGGTGAGATATAAAATTTACGTCAGTTGATAGCTAGTTCTGCACTTTTTACCATTTTTGAGCTCCTTTGTTTTTATTGCAAATATCAGAAAAAATGCATTTCATTTCATTTCATGTATTTGTTTCTCCTCAATATACAGGTTTAACAGTAAATAGTTACTAACATAAATGTAAATACAACAAGGAAGGAAGTGGTCTAGAAAACCTTGCAAAGCTTAACAAGTATTGCCACTCCCTATGCAAAGAGTCTTGTCATTTGCTGTTTCCATTATCATTCATTTCAATCAATCATCACTTAATGTTTTTACAGTTACAACCCTAATGTTGGCTGAAATTGTTTGATGAGTTACAGCCTCCTATATCCACAATATTTGGCCAAGGTCAGAGTTGTAGATTTTGTATATGTGTTGTTCATACTGCTAGGCCATCTGATTGAGGAGTAATATAAGGAATAGATTCCAAAATAATAAAAAAACATATATTAACCTTTTGTATATTTCTTTTCAATATCCACAGGAAATAATTGATCACAAGTTGATTAGATGTAGAAGAGTAGAAAACGGTGAGTCATTGTATGATGCAACTTCACCCCCCCCCCCCCTCAAGTCCTTTCTTTCTTGTAACCTCATAGAATTGTTTAAATTAATAAACAAGTTGAAAAACATTATTGTTACTTTAAATTCATCCCATGGGTCTGCTTTGCCCAAGATAAACATTTTTAAATTTGAATTACTATTAAAATAGCCTAAAATTTAGATCTTTTGCATTTGATCTTGATTCTAGAGTATATACTCAACACCATTGCATTTACTTCCAATGTGTGTCACTTTAATAATCAATGGGTATATGCAGGCTTTTTCAGTTGGTTTTGGTTTTGGTTCTTTATGTTAATTTTGATACTCAAATTGCATAACAACATAGTTTAGAAACATAATTACCGAAGTTTCATTGCAAAGAAAACAGAAATGGCCAAAAATTCTGATGGACCTATTTGTCTGTGATTAATATTGATTTGTTCAGTTGATGAAATGTTTAGAATTGAATACCATTATCATTCATTATTTGCTGGTTACTCATTTAGTGGAACATGGTGATGAGTATCTTGGTTTGACTAATTTAGAAGCTTCTCTGAGCAATCTCTTGATAGGTTTGTTAAATATGATAGTTTTAATCATAGTTTGGTAAAAGAAAAGGAAAAGCTGATGAACTGTATCTTGTTGTTGTCAATCTTAGAGGATACATTTTGCAATCTTTTTGAGCTTGATAGGTTTAGTAAAGTATGATAGTTTTGATCATAGTTTTGGCACCAGAATAGGAGACGATGATTTGCTGTATCTTGTTGTTATCAATATTGAGGGAGACATTTTGAATTGTGTTAATGGCTACGATAATTCTTAGAAATCCTTCTTGTCTTGTGATACTAGTTAATTCTTTATTCTGATCCTTTGTTTATCTTCATTGTGGAATTTAATTCAAGTAAATTATCCCTCATGTTTCATATTGCAGATGTTCTGGGTACAGTTGATTTTGTAGAAGTTGATGATCTACCGGTGTTTAGGACTTGCAAGAAAGAAAAAGATCGTGTGGTCTTTCAGATGGGTACAGCAGATCCAGAACGAGCCCTGAAAGCTGCAAAGATGGTGTACGTTATTTCATTCATTTCATTTATTCATAAAATATTTCAAGAGGAATTAGCAATTTGCTAAAGTAAAGAACTAGTTAAAAAGTAACCCATGAACTCATATTGCATATTTTTGTCTTTCACTTTGTGTAATTGTAACGCTTCATTGTAAAGAAGTGGATGCCTTTTGGCATTCCCTCCCCCCAAATGCTCTATTATTGCTTACATTCCTTGAGACTATGAAAATTTACTGATTTTATTTCTTATTCGTCAAGACCCGCTATATTTTGCTGATACCGTTTTTGTCCCTTGGTATGATTTTCAGTTCTTTGATACTATTTTCAGTTCTTCGTTACTATTTATAGTGCTGTTATCTAATCTGCATTTCTTGGCTACCATATTTATTTATCTGGTAATGACAATCAAAAACATGTAATTTTTACCAACTGAAGGAAGATTGTACATACTGTAGTTATGCTATTGTGGACATATTAAATAGCTTAAAAATCAGCTATAATTGTTTTAAAGAGTATCTGAAATTTGTTTCATCAACTGTCCTCATTTGCTGTCTCTTTCTTGTAGGGAACATGATGTCGCTGGAATAGATGTCAATATGGGTTGTCCAAAGGATTACTCTACTAAAGGTGGCATGGGGGCAGCATTACTACAACACCCAGAGAAGATTAAACAGGTTGGTTCATTACCTTTGCAAAATTTAGCAACTTGAAGCCCCTGTCAAAGTTATCCTGAAAGAACCTTTGAAGAGAATCAAGAGATATTCAGGTAACAGACATTTTGACAGTTATATGAAAGAAAAAAATATTCCACACTGTTCGTCAAAAACCACATCTCAATATCTTCTCTCTAATTCAAGACATGGCTGATTGAATGGAAACCTAGTTTGACTGGCTAAACACTGGATTCTTCTGTGAAGTGATTAACAGTGTGTGGTCTGTGATGTCGTAATGGCAAATGTTCTTCGAAAGCTTTATGTTTTTATTAAAATGCTCATGTGTATTTATCCTGTCAAGGATCTCTGTATATAGAATTTCATCAAATGCACTTTTTCTGGAAATATCATATTTCATTGTGAGTATGTGCGTTAAACACTTTAAAGAACAAAAATCAGCTGTGTTGCCATGGTGACATCATTCACTCTGCTGTTGCCAGATGCATTCACAAAATATCACCTAATTTGCATCACAAGTTGGAAACATTTAAAAAGAACACAGTGTCACTTTTTATATTTCACATCACTCATTGCAAGAAAATAAAATTTTTAAAATTTTCCCTTTATTTGCAGATTTTGACAACTTTAGTACAGGGTTGTAAGTTGCCTATTACCTGCAAGATAAGGATTTTACCAAAGGTAACTATTTGTGCACAGTTTTTTATGACTGTTTAGTTTCCAACATTCTATCCAGGACATTAAGATCTTCCATTTTGCCTCCCTGTACTGAGATGGGCTAAGTTTAGAAATAAAATGTCTTATAATCTTGGTGAAGAAAAGTGATTTGCCGATGGCAAAGAGAGGCATGGCCCTTTTTTTTTCTTCACGAGAGGCCATTTTGTAGTCTTTTTAGCAGATTTTGAGCAGTACCAATGTCGATTTTAATAATCAATCTACCTTCTTTTATATTTTCTTCAAAATTTTTATTCAAGTCTTAGGAATTTCAATTCATTTTGGATTCTTACATGCGAAGGTATTGACGAGACATCTGTGTAATATATGAAGTGCAACAAACAACATTATGACCTGCAATTGGCTTTGAAGTGAATTGAATTGAGTGAAGGCCTATTTGGAATTTTTCCACAAACATTTTAGAATTCAAAAAAATTTGTAGAGATTCTTCAAAACTTAATATGGTCCATTCAGAATGGTCTTAATGAAATGTGAGATGTGTTTAATAAGAAAATCTATGAGGCATTAACATAGGACTAGCTTGTCAAAACTGATCATTTTGTGACAAAATCTTGCAGAAAAGGACTTTGCCAACAATGGTGCACTCAAAAAAATCATTATAAGGCTTTTTTACTTCAAAGTGATCTTTTGCAATCTCAGGAGAAGTTGTAAATTCATATTTTTTGATGAGTGGACCTTTTTTCAGTTTTGTTTTTGAAGATGTATACATCCTACTATGGTGTTAATATTATTATAAACTATGTTTTGCTGTTAAGTTAGTATTATAATATTCTTTACAAAGTATAATCTACCGGTAACCTTGCTATATGTTTCCAGGTAAATTTAGAGTAAATTTCACAACTCTCAACATTTGATTCAGAACAATTCATTGAAATTTAATAGTAATAGGCCTTAGTGATAAAGGCTGGAGGGAGTGGGGGGGGGGGGGTTGAGGGGGATGAGGATGAGAAAGATGTGGAGGACAAGTAAATAGTAATATAGTTTTGTTTGTATTATACTATACTTATTCATTTTGTTGCCTCCTTCGTAGCTTTGGTATGTTTTTAGGTCGCAACGAGAAAACAAAACTTTTGTAAAATTCTAAATTTTTCAATCTTATACCTACAGCTGGAGGATAGTTTATCTTTAGTGAAACTAATAGAGAGTACCGGAGTAGCAGCTTTGGCCGTCCATGGAAGGATGAAGGAAGAGCGCCCCCAGCATCCGGTGCATTGTGATGTCATAAGAGCCATCGCTGAGCATATTTCCATTCCTCTTATTGCAAAGTAAGTCATTTTGCCGTATCAGAACGTTGTATCGGGATATTGACTCTTAATATATATCTTACCTTCCTGTCATGTGAAATGTGTCTGTTTTGGAATTTAGAAGTTGCTTGTAGGATCCATTTAAGAAATTTCACATATACGCAAGGAGTCGAGCAAAGTTTTGTTTGTGATGGACAAGATTTTTATGAATTCTGGAACGAAATTTTGAGAATTGTGGTTTGAAGTCACAATGTCTTCTGTTGTGTTAAGCTAGTACGAAAATGAGGCAGTCACAATCTGGGAGTCTGCTAAGCTTTAGACCAAGACAAATAATCTAGCAGATCTGGCATATTATTGACTGACTACAGGCACTTCATAGTGGTAACCTTCTCTCTTTGAACATGGAGCTCATATTGTCAGTTTCCTAGGCTACCCATAAATTTTCAAGATCTAAAGTCATCCTATAAAAATTGTTTACTTATTGATGATGAAACTGCACAGGGACTGATATTATTGCAATTGACTGCACATTGACTGAAAGTATGTAAATGACAGGTTACACAAAGTTAACAAAACGTGGGAAACGAATAACATATATGTGACAGGGGTAAAGTTTATACTGTAGATTACATTGGAAGCTTTGCTTAATACCGATGAATTTTTGAAATTTTTTGTACCCAACCTGCAAACCCACTGTAAATCCTTTCTGACCCATTTTAAATCAACCAGTGTGCTTCATAAATGAACAAAGAAACCAATAAGGATTGTATCTGGTGGTATAAGCATCTATCATTTCTATATAATATCCTGACAATAGGCTTATCTCACATCATTTTCATTTCATAATTGTGTAACTTTTAGTAACTGTATATATTAATTATGTAAGGGTGAATACTAGATGAACTTAAGGTTTGATAACCACCACCATAATAATATATATATGTATAGTGACATGTACGTAGAATTATTTCTTTTAGTTAAAAACAATGTAAATGAAAATAATAAAAGTACAAAATTGAAACCTGATTTAACAACTCATCCACCTGAATATTATCATGAAAATTGTAAACCCAGAGAAGTTGCCTTTCCAGCTGCTTTCCAACTGCATATGTCTGCAATTAGTGTGAAAAATGTGCAATTTACGTCAGGAGTATGTAAAATCATTTGTAGTGTATCTTACACAATACTTATTACATTCTATTGAAGTGATGCTACAGACATGTTAAAACTCTCGCCAGAAACAATATATGGGTAAACACGCAGGTAAACTCTAACATGCATGAAATCTGAACTTAAATTATAACAAGGGCTTGGCAATGGCAAAGAGTGTCCCACCGACAGAATTTTGAGGACTGATTCATTGAATTCACTCAATTATATTATATTTTGTGACAAATATCAAGAAGGATGTCTTAAGTTTGCTTAATTGCCATCGTGTCGTAAGAATACTGATATGTTTGAAGAAAATTCAGACCAATCTCAAAAAGCTTCTTTAACAGGTGACCACACTCTATAGATCTTTATGTGTAGTCAAAGCACATGGTATACTGGCAGTTAATCTTACCACTAAAGCATTGGGTATATGACCGATACCATCAGTAAAGCTTTTTTTTATGAACGATGGTGTTTGTAATAAATTCTGAAATATCTTTTCCTTTCTCTTAACATATTTCTTGCTATGGATATGATGTACATGATGAGGTAAATAAAATCTCGGGTTATACTTATTTTCATAATTGTATCTCAGTGTTAACTTATTAATAAGAGTTTTTTTAATGAAAAGAAAAGTTTAAATATGGAAAATGAGAAGAGTGCCTACCTAACAAGATTCACACAGATATATGTACTTTTATAATCTTGATAATGGAGTACTGTATGTACAATACATTTATAATCTTAGATTTCTGGTACTTAAGAAAGACAGGGCTTGAACTGATCTTGAAAAGATGGAAATTTGTGCCGAACAATTGGTCAAGGTAAAAATCGAGAAGGTTAGAATCAAGACAATATTCAGACCCTGCTGGAACTAATTTGGCATCAGGCATATTTATGAAGTATGAATTCATAAACTACACAGCTAGAATTCTGAAAAAAAATTCTTTGGACAGTTTTGCATGAAAATGATTTCAATTTCAAATGAAAAATATTAATTTCATTTATAACAGCCATTGATAATCTTTTCATATCTTGTAGTGAATGTACTATAGATTTACTGAAATTAAATTGTCTTAAAACTTAGATCACTGCTGTCATAGCTTACTAATTAGTCTTTATTAATAAACGATTAAGTTCATTCAAGCAATGTAACGGCATAGTTTTCATCTGGTACGGTTGTAGTGAAAGATAACTGTCAGCAGCAATAAAATCGTTTTGGCATCTGACTGACCATTAAAAGCAACTTGTGTTTAGTACCAGTCGTTACTAATCTTTGGGAAATGATCAATTTTTGGACAATCACGTTTGTTGGACACACCAAAAGTGGTAATTTAGAGTTACACCCTTTGTCAGACTTACAATGCAGCCCTCCAGAAAAACAATTTTTTCCGGAAAGAATTCATATTTAGCAATATATATATAATTCACTTTTAAAGTTTAAACAAAATCTGGCCAGTGAAAAATGAAAAGTATAGGGATATCAGTATTTGCCGGAATTTTGTTGATTATTTTAAGCAGAGTTCTGACATACAAATTCTGCATTGAATTCACGATAATATTATTCGCAGTACTCTAGAACAGTTTTTGTTCCTGAAAAATGTATATTTAGAATTTGAATCCATTCTGTCTTTAAATTAAACTGTAAACAGTGTCATCAGTAAATACATTTGAAAAGTCTAGAAACTTCAATACTTGTTGAAAATGTTGGCATCTTGAAGCCTAGTTCAGCTGAATTCAGCTGAGTTCTGACATTAGAACTCGGCATTACATTCAAGATTACACACCAATTTTTTCATCATTTACAGTTCAACATATAATATTATATATTATTATATTTCTTTGTTACCCAAACATTTGTCAGTCATCATATTTACCCAAAATAAATATCTTGTTACCAAGTTAAAATAATTTTGATGATAGAAATTTATATTATTACATAGTAATGCCAAGAAGTGAGACAATTAAGAACTAAAAAAAAACATATGTCAGCTTTCCTTGACATTTTGAAATATTGAACTTCAATCTTCATCGTCTGTGATCCTTTCCCCAATGCTGTCATCTTCCGTGGTTTCAGTCGTGAAAGTATTTTTGATGGACGTTGTAAACTGGTCGAGAAGGGAAGGTTCCGATACCTCATCTACCTCCGATATCTCATCTACCTCGTGGGTCTCTTGTTCATCATTTATGGATGGATTAGTAGCAAGGCTGAATTTTCTCAACCTATCCAGCAATCCTGGACTCTCCTCATCTTTGATGACCTCTTCTTCCTCCTCCTTCTCCTCCTGCTCGGTTTCTCTCTCCTTCTCGTCACTGGTGAATGAGAAAGAATGTGAAAGTTTATCCAGCAATCCTGGTTCTTCTTGCTTTTGAGAAAATTTCTCTTTAGCCTTCCTCTTTTCGGCGTCGATCTCTTCCATGGCCACACGGTCGCTCGTCGATGTCTTCCTTTGAGATTTCTTACCCTTCATCTGTTCGAACAGCGCCACCATGTTGCTCACTTTAGGCGCATCCTTCAGTTCAGCATCATCCGCGCTGATGGCGCTGGATTGCACGTTGTACCCCTCCTCTTTCTTGCCATCGAATCGAGTCAGCCTATCAAAGAACGATTTGTCTGATTTACTGTCCGATTCATGTTCTTGGGTTTCTACTTCAGTGTGGTTAGTTTTCTCCTCCTCGTCATTATGAGAGAATGGCGAAGATATTTCAATCCCGGTCAGCTTTTGAAAGAGACTCTGTTCCTCTCCTTGTTCTTCGGTTTCAATTAATTCTTCCTCTTCCTCGTCTTCCTCTGTTGCTGCTGTCAGCTTGGCTCTGATGTCAGATTCGATTGTTTTAATGGAATCGATGAATCCAGCCATCCGTCCCGGTTCTTCTTGTTCTTCTTGGTACATTTCTCCGGATGGATACTCGTCCACCTGATGTTCTTCTGCATAGTATTCCTGGTACTCCATGATCAGCTGTCAGAATTTTAATCAGATCGAAAGTAGTTTGAAATTTTGAAATTCAAATAGTCCAGTTTAAAATTATACAGAAGAATTAAACAGCACGGTATGGGTGGTGTTATAACGCATAGAAAGAGGAGGAAACTGAAATGAAAAGTTTTCTTTCGAAAGTTTCCTTTTCTCCTGATTTAATATGAAATGATCTCTCCCGTAATAATTAATGCAATCTGTTGCACAAAAGTTAATCATGTAGAGTCAGATACTGTTGAAATTTAGAATTATCAGATGAAAGCCACGCCTTACCGCTGCTGAGTGGTATGTCTTACTAAAGCTAGATCTGTGAACTGACACGGACAGACAGTAGATCGTTGGTAGCTGCACAGAGTTGACACCATCACAGCTGTGCTTGTTTCAAAGTTCCCACCAGTCATAGTACTAGTTACTAGCAAATGGGCGAGGTCTACCACTCTGCTAAGCTGTCGTCGTAGACGCCCAATTCGTATTACGTGTCATTGACAAATTTTATCACTTTTAATTAAAATTCTAAAAGAAATCTTTCCGTCAGATCGAAAAGAGAGAGAGATAGGGAGAGATCATTTTATTAGTATTCCTTTATTTTACCTTGATGAAATAAAATAATAATAAATGAAATAAAATAAAATAGAATGAATGAAATAAAAGGAATTAAATGACAGGATGTTTGAAAGGAGAGATCGGAAATGTTGTTAATTGGAGATCATTTATTTGTATTGACTTTATTGACGTCAGTTTTGATGTACCAATATTTAAAATTCCAGTATTAAACTTTCAATCAATATATATGAAATAATTGTTTCTCATTGTATAGTAAGTCTATACAATTTGCTCAACTATGTACAATATAATCTCCCTTCCTAATTGACATATATACTGTGTATTACACATTTTATAGCAAATCCAAATAGCGTGATTACATTAATTAGTCAAACACTTTTGAATGATAAGGATCAGTCAAGCTTGTACTGTTGCACGATATGCAAGTTACTATCAGTGGGTTCTGATCTGCATCCCCCATCCACCCTCCCAGCCCCACACAGCAGACAAATGGGTTGGCACCAACTAAGGGCTGGATAAATAAATTGGTAGTGAAACAAGATTGGTAATACAGATGCCACTGGTTTTTGCTGGCATTAATTGTGTATTTTTCTTTCTGCTTGAAAAATGAAAATTGGGTCGCTCTAGGTAAACCTCTGACATGTAGACTTGTAGAGTATGTCCTGTCCTTTTTCATTGAAACACCACTGTGGGCGGGTGTTATAGGGTTTAGAAAATATTTGGACAGACTAAACTTTTATAATTCATGATAAAAAGTACTCTTAAGAAAGCTTATGAAAACTTTCTGTGAAAATAGTTTCAACAAATATCATTTAAAACAGAAGGGTTTTTAAATGGCATTTTAGACCTCATATTTTGTTCAATGTCCACTATGTTGCTAGAGGTAAAATTTTGTTGCACTTTGCAGTGATTCTCTAAAGACTATAGTGTTCTGCAACCTTTTCCACCCCTTTGCAAGCAAAATCTTTATTTTAATCATATTTCAACATTATAATACTGAAGCATCACTTTGTTTTGCTGATATACTGTAGTTTGAATTCCAGATGGTTCATTAAGCCCCCCAATTCTCTTTTAACCAAATCAGTCAGTTTTGGAATGATCTTTGAGTGTACTTTTTTTGCATTGTGCACATATATGGTGTTTACTGGCAGGACTTCAGCTGGCTTAGGGATTGATCACGTATCATTTTGGCCAATTAATAGTCTTTTTTGCTGTTGAAAGTGAATCAGTTTTATTACCAGTAAAGCTATATTATTGATTTTAACATTTGACAACACAATGCAGACCTTGAAAGGTGTGATTGGTTGCTAGGGGACCTTCAAGCCTGAGGTCACAGTACGAGCTGCCATGTTCTTTTCCAATTTCACACCTCTTTGCATGTGTATATGCCGCCTAGGCAGGGATCTGGTTGCCATGATGTTTGATATTTTGTTTCTGTGAGATTTTTCCGGTTGGTTGAGCTGATAGGTAGAGTAAAGCAGCAAATAATGTTAGATCTATTATAGAGTGGTGAACCCTCAACTTTTGTGAAATGTGAAAAAAAATAGAAAAATTATGTTAGTTGTCTGGTAATATTAACACGGCAATAGGAAGTGGAATCGAGATAAGGGAATGTCATTTGCATGCTTTTACGCTTTCCAGGCCTAGAATGTCAACATTTTTAGCCTCTTGCAAAAAAATGCAAGCAAGTGCTTACAATTTCTTCTGGTTAAAATCAAGTTCCCACAGGAATTTTCCTAAATGACATCACTCCCTTATTCGTTAGTGGCAGGCTTATGAGAGCTGATAATACACTGTAATTATGCAGGCTTCTAATGTCTCTGTACAGTAGGTATGAAAATCATGTGATTTGTTAAATTATTTCTACCCATCTTGTCATGTGTTCTCATGTTTTTATATTCTGCTGTTCAAAAACACAAAAAATTTTTTTTGACTGGCAAATTACAAAAGCCCTGGCATTCAGTCAGTAAATCACTAAGTAGCATTAAATTTCGAGGCCTTCTCTCATTGAGAACTCACAAAATGTTTTTTCCCAGAATTTCTTAAACAGAACAGTGAAATTCAATGTTCAGCCTTTATGATTCTTCTGCCACTGTAGTTATCTCAGGTTACTGAAATCTGCCAAATTAGACATATCTATATATAGTTTGTTTTGTCATAGTGGACTGGTAGTGCTGCATGGTATATACGTAGCCCTAGGAATGGTTGTATATCAATCCTGAGATTTAGGTTTGGATGTTTTTGTATAACATATTTTAATTGTTTTAAAATTAATGTAAAACTAATGTTGTGTATAAAATGTATGGTATGTGTAAAATGATGTTGGGTATATAAATTTGTGTTGTGTGTGAAATATATGGTGTGTATATTAAAATTGTATGTTGTGTATAAAATTTATATGGTGTGTAAAATGTGTATTGAGTATGGTGCTTTTAATAAGTTTGAAGAGAATTGTCCTTACTCTCATAAAGATGATGTTTACTCAAATGTGACCCTCAAATTGTATGGATACTTGCTTAGAGTTTAAAGACGTGTACTCCTGCAGATTTTCATCGTTAAATTTATTTCTCCCTGTATGGTCAGCTTGGGCTTGCTTAGAAAATAGGCAACCTGTACATCTGAAATAGGACAGATTCTCCGGAGATGACAGTAAAGAAGGTATAAAATTTGAAAAATTGAGGCTATTTTGAGTTTATTTATTTATTTCACTCATCACTTCCCTGTGTCCTCATAACAACTGCATTCTCATCCTACCATGTCTAGAGCACTTGGTAAACCTGCTAGCACACTCTGTTCTCTCTCAGTGACCGGACTATTCCGGTCTACCGCCCTCATCATTTGCCCATCCATTTTGTCTGGACTACCTTATTGAAGTTGGAAGTTTCGGCAAACTTGTTTAAGGGGCATTTTGCTGTCCTTAACATTCACATTGTGGTAAAGAAGAATGATTTCATTCCAGTTCAATCCAATAGGAAGACTTCTTTTCTAACAGCCTTGCACTCAGTTGATTTCTGTTAATGTTCCTCTTTACATTCTGTGGGTGTCTTTTACTTCATCACCACTATTTATTTCTCTCGTTACAGTGGAGGATCGAAAGATATTATCACATCATTTGAAGACGTTGAGAAGTTCAAAGCTCGGACTGCAGCGTCGTCAGTCATGATAGCGAGGGAAGCTCAGTGGAATTTATCCGTATTTAGAAGAGAAGGGATGTTCCCAGCGGATAAAGTTATCAAAGATTACCTTAAATATGTGAGTACATTATCATTAAAAAAGGGTGGGCACCAGGGGAGGGAGACAGTGGGGAGGGGCAGACCTGAGACACACAATCACCAGTTGTTTTGGTCATTGATAAGCATTGCCTAACCTTTGTCATGCATCACATGAAAAAATTGTTAATATTATATTGTTTTGCATAGGAAATAAAAAGAAGTTTAATTTTGACCAAGATGCCATACCATAAGTAATCTTTGCTCTTTGTTTTGTAGGCTGTTGATTATGCTAATCCATACCAGAACACTAAGTACTGCATACAGCAAGTACTCCATGAAACCATGGAAACGGATCAAGGCATGGCTCTGCTTAAAGCAAAGTCAACCAAGGAAATCTGGTGAGTTTTGAACTTGTATGGTTGGATGTGTTGCAGTGCAGGCTATTAGGAGATGGGAAGGGGTGGGGGGGGGGGGGTAGTGGAAGGGGTGGAGGCCAGGGGGGTAGTGGGGGTATAAAGCATTGTCACTGTTGTGGCAAATTTATTGGATTAGTAGTCTGTTCATTAGTTGTTCAAGGTTGTTTACAAATTCATCAAAAGGCAAAAAAATATTAAGCTGTTTGAAAAGATACTTTTCTGTATTACATCTATACATTGTTTTAAGTAGCAATTTGAAAGATTGTATTGTTCGAAAGATTGTGAAGAATATACTTGTAAGCGCCTTGTTTTTTTGCATTACAAATGTGTGTATTCTTTTAAGCAGTATCTTACATTGATTCTGATAGTAAGGAATATAAGCCTACCGCATTGTAGCTCATCGTCTACTGTCAGCTTGGAAAGTTTTGTTTAAAATAATAAAATCAGTTTGTATTTTCCTATCTTTAATCAATATTTGTCTCAGTGACGCTTTTGTCAAAGTAATTAGTTAATGGCTAATTAGCGGTATGTGAGTGAAAATCGGATCTCTAGGATCCTATGTCTGTGTTCTTATGATGTATTGCAATTACATATCAAATACATATTACCTATGACAAAACTGTTGCATACTAGAGAGCAAACTTGTGCTAGACAATTCTATTTTAATATACGCAATGATTGTAAAACACATATTTAAGAGTTAATTAACTTATACTGTAGTGTTACCTTGGTTATTTCTTAAGGTAGAACACCTATGAACAGCAAAATATGAATCATATTTTCTTTATTGCATTTTATTTATTCAGTGCAATTTGGGACATGGAGGACTATTGTAGTAAAACTACAGCCAAACAGACGGAGCTTATCAGAGCAAAAGATGACGGCAGGTTGACAGTAAAGAGAAGAAAGTTAAGCGATGGCGCTATGCTCCATCTACTTCATGCTCCATATGTGAAGTGAGTCTTAACAAATAGATATAGATATA